>JBBPBX010069285.1:0-18902 GCA_038048925.1 Garcialebias charrua
CCGTCTGTGTTAAGTTTTATATTTATTTACTTAAAACAAAAGTATCTGTGCTGACATAGTAGAAACAGCAGAATAATGTCATGAGAACTTTGATACAGTGTTGCCAGATCTCGCGACAGAAGCAAGCGTCCGACCCAAAACGAGCCCAAAACGAGCCCAACTGGCAACCCACCCCATTGTGTAAAACTAAGACCATTTTTAACCAGTATAAACATACGTTTATTATGACGTTGCATACAAATGGCAAAAATTATGCTACACACTTTCAAAAACATAGCCACTCTAAAAAATAAAGATACATTTTGCATATTTATACAGATTAATCCCATTAAACCTCTGGGACTCATTTGAGATCTGAATTTTAAACGAAGAGTGATGACAACAATTGACAATAACAACAATAGACATTCATGAAAGCTGCGTACAACTTAGTAAAAATAAACTAAAAATTTAAACAGCTAACCATGCTAAGTGTGCACCCTTTTCTCCCATTTTTTAATTATATTATTTCCCCATATTTCCCCACTTATTGGAGCTAATTTTAGCGTGGTCTTGTCACTCTAGACGAAGAATAAAAAATAACGAATAACAATCCAAAATAAGCGACTTTACGTTCAAAGTAAGCCCAAGTAACCACAATAAGCGACTACAGAAAATAAAAAGCCCAGAGTAGCTTATGATGAGCGGACTTGGCAACTATGCTCACAGACACCTGTGATTATCTGAGGGGAACAGAAAAGTAACATTCATGAAACAAAAACAGTTTTATCTTGGTCATCCAGAGAGGTCCAGTTCATGTTTTCAGATTCTGAGTAGAGTCTGTTACTGCGAGGTGAAGTTGAGAGGAACTGGATGTTTTTATAGCAGTCGCATAGGATGTTGATAAAACACGGAATATATTTGGATTTAATGCAAAATAAATGGGAAGTAGAGAAAGTATTACCGGTATACTGCATTGAATTACAATTATTGACTATTTAAACTTTTATAATAAGCTTGTTAATTTAAATTAACAACCATAATCAGATCAAAATTAAGTTTAGGCATTTTAGGATAACAAGTCTTAGACAAATTTAGCAGAAATCTATTTTTAGACTTGCCAGTAAATTCTGTCTTTTAAAGGTTTAACTAAATTGATAAAACTTTGACACTTATAAAGAATAAAAAAGTATTCTTGTCAAATAGAAACTTGACTAGATTGTAAGTTGAAACGCTCAGTTTAAATTCATCATTTTGCAACGATTTTTGCATACATTGAAAATGTTTTATCAATTTTAAAGAGCTGTTACACAGTTAAGTAGATTTTAAGAGCTGTTTCCTTTAAAGAGTTATATAATGTGACTGAAATGATTAATAATAAAAATGCTTTATTAGAAGTAACTTTTCAGCAAGTAGGTTGAATACGCACAAGAATCCAGCCAACTCACCAGGAGTAAAAGACACATTTCACTGTTAAAACCTAATTTTGGTGTTGTTTCGCATAAATTATGACCATTAGAGGCAAAAAGAGGTCTGGTATATTTGAACGGGAATTAGAATAACATATCATTTGACCATACAATGCATAATCTTTGACAGCAGTAAGAAGGGTTGTTTTTATTCAAACAGATTGGGGCTGTGTATACAGTAATAATAATATGGAAGATTAAAACGGGAAGTACCACTCACAGACACGCCTTGACTGAATACACATTTTTTATTTTAATCAATACTTTTCTATTTAGGACATAATTTGGATCTCAGTTTATAATAAGTGAGAATTGGACTTGTAAACATTGAAACTTGGAACCACAGGGCAAAATCATCCAGCCCATGCTTTAACTTTTGATAAGTAAACCACTGAAAAGTGGTAAAATTTCTAGTTTCAGGTTAAATTGACAATTTTACTCATACGTAAATTAATGATTTTAGATCTGTTATGCAGATCAGATTAAAAGGATGCCTCTGTTGAAAATTCACTTTTATGTAATGAACATTTTAAATTCCATTGTGCAAACCAGACTTGCAGAGGTGACTCCATTCAAGGTAAATGCTTATAGAAATAACATGATTACTTTGAACCTGGTTTGTTAAGGATTTTTACATTTTTCTATTTTCTTTTTTTTCTTAGAAGCGGCCTCACGATGTTTGTGGAGCGGAAACCGTAAGTCTGAAGGACCTCACAACACTTTACAGAGCACATAGTTAGTAGTACTTATATTAAGATAGGGTCATGTCAAAGAACACATGCAGCGTCTGAATTTTTGAATCACAAACTACTGTGGTTATTGATTAGATCGGATCAGATTTGATATTAAGGGCGTGTCCAGAAGCTGGCTCACTGACTTCACCGAGAAAACCAAGGCTGGACTCCCAGGCTACCCTGCTCAAAATAAACATTCGAGGGGTTTAAAAAACAATGGCACTGAACGAGGGCACTGGACTTTTATCCAAGCAAAAGACTGTCCACAAAGGCTGTCCACAAAGACTGTCCACAAAGATAAGATAAGAGACTGTCAGCAAAGCAAAGGCAAAGATTTTGTCAAAAAACCTGTCAGAACAAGGTCATCAAACACACTTGACCAGAATATGCGGTCACTGGATGCTCTGACAAGAGTGGTCTGAGCACATTCTCCAACAAGAAAATGAGAACAGGTCCTGAAGTCACCCACGCCAACTGTCCAGCTGAAGGTCATGCCCCCGTATGGATCTGTGAAGATCTGTCAATGCCCTGGTATAGTATTTCAAATCTGCAGTCTGCTATGATTAATTTTATTTAATGAAACACATTCTCATGAGATGGCCTGCTAGGGCAAGGCCACAAAATTTGTAGTTTATATTGTACTTATGTGGGTCTGACGACTTATTTTTCCGCTTCCAGTAACTTCGTGATGGTACAGAGATAATGATCCCAGCTCATAACCCTGAAACAAGTTAATGTTTATATTTTCTTTTGCAGATTAAATTTGTGTCTCCACAAACATTCATGCAAAAGTTTTGTGGAGCTGAAGGAAGGATAGCAATTGTCCTTGAACTGAGTGCATTTTGGTGGGTCTGGTTTTCCACAAAGGAATTGATTAAGAGATTTTTAGAACAATTTTTATAGCTTTATGCTTGAGATCTTAGATTATTTATACCATACCACTTTATTTATAGAGCACTTAGGCTGACGCGGGCCAACCAAGGTGCTGTACGATAGAAACAAGCCAAGCAGACAGGAAAAAAAAAGAAAAAAAAAAAAAAAAAACGAAAACAAATTATATAGAAAAAGCAACAGAAACTAGCTAAAATAGTGAACAGTGTATATTACAGAGAGGATCAAAACAAATCACATCATGTTAAAGTTGAAAGAATAAAAGTGGGTTTTTAATCAAGACTTAAAGACTGTGAGTGAGGGAGCCTGCCTGACACTCAGTGGCGATATATAATAATGCAATAAGGGAATATTAGGAGGTGTTCCTAGAAATAACTAATAATAATAAAGAATATATCACTAATAACATTAATGAAGGCTCATAAAAGGAAACAGCTCATTCATTGATTAGATGATCAGTTATACAAAAAATAACTTTTTAGATTTTTATATTCAACAGCATAGCCATTTAAAGGATCATTTAAGAAGCACGTTGTACTGTAGGATAAATCAGATAAACCTACAAACCACATTGCTTTTATATATGTTGTTTAATAAACAGGTACTGTATATGTCATTTGATAAACAGGTATTTATTTTTAACAGATCCAAAGAGAAAAAAGATGGGGGACGCCCTGGAGTTTTGGATCTATTCAAAAGGTTGATTTGAAAGGTTGATTTTGAAATGTGGTGGTTCTATATTTTTAAAACACGACTGACCCTGACTATAGACTGGACTTATTTTGAGAACATGAACCACATGTTTGTATTGTAAATTCTTCATTACTACAGCGCTGTATGTCTATATGTATGTCTGGCTGTATGTCTATATATATATATGTTTATGGCTGTATGTCTGTCTATACGGCTGTATGTCTGTCTATATGTATATGTCTGTCTATGTCTGTATGTATGTTTAGACTTTTTTCACAGACTATGAAAAAGGTAAAGTATTTTAAGTGAGTATAAAACGTCTCCGTCTCCTGCTACAATGATCATGCTAATTAAGAACAACTTACTAATTAAAAACTAACCTTGAATCAAAGTGAGTGATTACTCATTTTCACTGAAGAATGAAATCATTTGTTGTTGTGTTGTTTTTTGCCATTAAATACAAATGTTTTAGATAGTAAGAATGGAATTTTATTTTAAGTTTAAAGAAACAATTATTATTATAGCCAATTACAGAATTTAGTTTAAGTTAACAGATTTGACTCACTAAGGAGTTACCCACAGTTTGACCTTCCCCAGACCACAAATGGCTCATGGGATCAAAAGGCCTTAGTTTTATTTGACAATTTGCAAGTTTTTTGGTGTCCAGTTCTCCTCTCAAAGACTACAGGTTTCCGGAACTCCTTCAGGGGGAGTTGCCAGTGATGCCAGTGAATCCCGCCTTGAAACGAGGTCCTGCTAGGGACGGCTGAAAAACGAGAGTGGACGGGACCCCAACAGGTGGTGGAAAGGACGCGTCATCTTCTCGAGAGAAAAAGCAGCAGCTGTTACATCTGAGTGACCGGTGCTCCCCTGAAAAAGAAGTTTGGGACAATCACTGAGCCAGATTTTGAGATCGATCTGGTCAGAGCAAAGCTCCCCACTTTGTCAGAACATGTGGCTTGACTACCTTGTGCCACACACAATTCCGGTTTGCGACCTGCTACTGTGCCCGCAATTCATGCCTGAATGGACTAAACACCCAGGAACAGGCAGCTGGTCAAGACAAGATTACATGAAACCGTTGTCTGAAGACGTGAATGATGCCCATCAAACTGCCTGATGCCCTCCGCCCACAGGGCGCACAAAAAGCTCTCCCCAAGAAGAAAAAGACCCGCACAGAAAATCCCCAAGAAAAAGACCCGCACAAAAAGCTCTCCCCAAGAAGAAAAAGACCCGCACAGAAACTCACAGAAGAAAAAGACTTGAACAAAAGCCCCCCCCCAGAAGAAAAAGAAAAAAACTCTCCCCCCCCAGATGAAATGGACTTGTGCCCAACAAATTATATCACAAACAAATCCCCAAGGAACAGAAAAGACTTATTCTGGAAACGGGACACTCCCCAGGAACGACACTGAACCCCCCCCACTAGAAGAAGATGGATAATATGAAGAAGAATGGTTGATCTATTTCATTTTTTAAGTTCAAACCGGTTGTTTTTGCATTCCTGGGCAATAGTTGATATCAAAGAAGTTTCAAACTTATTTTATTTTTGTGCCCATAAAGGGCTATTTTGTTGTGTGTTTGAGAATTATTTCCCACATCTTTGAAAGTGTATAAGTTCCATTTAATTGTTTAACACGACAAATTAGATTGGTTCTTTTTTGGTTAAAACAAATTAGATTGGTTCTTTGGTTAAAACAAATTAGATTGGTTCTTTTTATTTTAAAACAAATTAAATAGCTTATTTCTTTTATTTGTTTAACACAAATAGATTAGTTCCTTTATATATATATGTTTCTTCTCAAAAGTTCTATTTCTTTGGAAAAACTTGGTTTTTGTGGGTAAATAGACTAATCCATGCTAGATATATTATTCCTTTTAAAACTTTTGACATAAGCCATAAAGTGAGACCATACTCATTGCAAAATTCTCCTCAAAATCTTTATTTCTCTCAAACATTGAAATAAGTCATGAAATATGACAAACAGAGTTCTCCAAAACTTTATAATCTCTCAAACCATCCTAAAAAGGTGACCCTGCGCTGTTAGGGCGTTACTGTGGGGGCACGGGACGGTGGTGTGAGTTTTTTGCCTCTAATTAGAAATTCGGCCTCAGGGGTTGTTTTCCGTACCGCTCACCTGATTGATAATGATTGATTGATTGATTGATTGATGTTTATTCATTCATTTTAAAAGTACAATACAAGACAGTTTCATCAGATACAAGAATACAAGTAGGATAAAATGAAGGGAGCAGAAAGAAGATGAAATCTTGATCAGTTTATATATGATAAAGAGGATGGAATGATGGAGATGTTCAATATTTATCATCTAAAACTAATTACTCTGACCCAATAATTATAACCCAGCTCACTTATATCAAATATTCTCTGTTCCCTTTAAACACTTATATTTGATAGTACAAACATGTTGTTTGCTTTCTCTTGATACAGAAAAGACAGTCTTCTAGCCTTGACAATGTTTGGATTAGATGTTCTTGTTTGATCAGAACCATGACTTGTTTGTTTTATCTGTAAGACGTCAGAGCTTGTCAAACTCCACCTGCTTCTTGTTTAAATAGCTTGTCATGTCCAGTACAATTCGGAATTGTGCTGGACAATGTATTTGAGACCAAACTAAGTTTCAAAGGACATTAAAAAGCCTTCCCCTTTGCAAAGTTGTTTGTCTGATTTAACACTGTTCTCTTGTTTATCTTGTGTGGTTTTTATTAAGGTAACAGGGGTTTAAAATCCCCATCAAATTATGTAACAACCGTGGTCAAACGCGGAGGTTCAGGCTTTTCTGTATTTGCTGGCCGATGAAAATATTCAGAGGGAGCTGGATGGAGTGACGTGCAATGAAAAGATTTTTCAAGAGGTGTCTGCGCAGGTGAGTGTTTTCTAACTTTAAGCATATTTCCAGTGAGTCATGCAACTGTTTCTTAGCTTTTTTGGACTGCGGAAAGACCGTTTCAGAGACTGACTTCAGGCAACAGCCGAGAGGCTTTTAGGAAAAAAAGAAAAAAAAAAAGATGGCGGAACGGCTCGTTTCTCTGAAATATAACAAGAAAATCACATAAACAATATTTGTTAGCTCGAAATTGTAGCAGAGGAGGTGTGTCTGAGTCTATCATTTGCTTAATAAATGCACTTTAATGGTCTAATTCGCCGAGTTGGCAGCTGTTTTCAAGGTTCGAAGCAGAGCAGAATGTGGTGTATGGCAGGCCGTTTGAGTCGATAATAGCGAGTGAAGATTCTCAGTCATCCAGGACATGGTAAATTCTAAAAAGTGCAAGGAAGGAAAAAATAGTCTAAAGCATAGTATAATAAATAAAGTCCAGTTGTTTTTGTCTTGAACTTTTTTGAATTTATCATTATAGCCACGTTTTCATATTACGTGATACAACCGCCAACTTCCATGCCATACAAGTTACTTCTGTTTTTGTTTTTGGTTTGATTTGGTTTAGGGATGTCCCGATCAGGTTTTTCTGGCCCCGAGTCCGAGTCCGAGTCCTTTAATTTTAGGAATTGGCCGATACCGAGTCCCGATCCGATACTTCTAAAATACATTTTTAAAATGAAGGGGAAAAAAAGAAACAGATCCAGATGTCCCTTAATTTTTATTTTATTTACCTTAACATTTAACAGAGTACTTCTGTGAGGTAGATTGAACAATCAAGTAATAAGATTTAAAATAAAATTCTTCACATTGAAGTTTAGTGCAACAGTATGAAATAAAAATGTCTAATTTAAAATAAGCAGCTCAACTTAAAATACCAGAACATGACCACAACCTGACCAGAACCTTAGCAGAACCAGAACCTGAGCAGAACCAGAACCTGAGCAGAACCAGAACCTAAGCAGAACCAGAACCTTAGCAGAACCAGAACCTGACCAGAACCAGAACCTGAGCAGAACCAGAACCTGACCAGGACATGACCACAACCTGACCAGAACCTGGCCACAACCTGACCAGATCCTTAGCAGAACCAGAACCTGAGCAGAACCAGAACCTGAGCAGAACCAGAACCTGACAGAACCGACTAGCAGAACCAGAACCTGAGCAGAACCAGAACCTGTGCAGAACCAGAACCTGTGCAGAACCAGAACCTGAGCAGAACCAGAACCTGTGCAGAACCAGAACCTGAGCAGAACCAGAACCTGAGCAGAACCAGAACCTGAGCAGAACCAGAACCTGTGCAGAACCAGAACCTGTGCAGAACCAGAACCTGAGCAGAACCAGAACCTGAGCAGAACCAGAACCTGTGCAGAACCAGAACCTGTGCAGAACCAGAACCTGAGCAGAACCAGAACCTGAGCAGAACCAGAACCTGTGCAGAACCAGAACCTGAGCAGAACCAGAACCTGAGCAGAACCAGAACCTGTGCAGAACCAGAACCTGTGCAGAACCAGAACCTGAGCAGAACCAGAACCTGAGCAGAACCAGAACCTGAGCAGAACCAGAACCTGAGCAGGCATGTAAACAAATAAACTTAAAGTGTCAGTTTTATAAAATAAGGCTAGTAACATGCTTTTCTGAACAGCACTCCTTAACTCTCCTCCTGTGGCTTCACAGAAGGAAGTGTATGTTTTTCTTTATGAGATAAATATAAATATAAAGTCTCTTGCAGCGTGAGCTGGGCTGGGTTGTCTGGTTAAACTCTGTGCATTGTGTCGGGTGTTTGTTTCTGATGTGCCTAATCAGGTTTGTTGTGTTAAATGCAGCCTTTTCCTTACCTCCTCTTGAAATACGAACTTTCCATTTGTCATCCACTTTAAAATATCTCCACACGACAGACATCGCTGCCTCCACTTCAAGTTAATGCCGCGTTCCGCTTCTTTTTTACGACAGTCACCGCTTTACGGCAGGCACTGCTGCAAAACTATTGTGCATGTTTTGTTCCGAGACAATTTGACTCTGTAACTCAACATACAGTTAATATAATATTCCCGTTTGTGTTTAGAATAAATATACACATATATATCCGATCCCTGATCGGTGTGTAACGCCCGAGTCGAGTCGAGTCTGAAATCACGTGATCGGGACCGATTTCCGGATCACGTGATCGGCTCGGGACATCCCTAATTTGGTTCAGTCAGAATAAATGGAAACGGTCATATCTCAGTCCAAAAATGGTTTATAAATATGGGGAAAAATCCATAAATTTGTCACTTAGGCCTATAGGCCTGTATTAATGTGTAATGTGATTTATTTCAGGTTAATCAGTCAGTTCCTGTGTAAAGATCCTCTAGCCGTGGGTGTCCTTGGAGAAGGATGGGACAAGTCACTGCACTGTAAAGCAAGTATGCCATGACAGAAACACTCCAAACTTTGAAAATTACAGATAAAAGCAAAGGATAATGATGTTTAGAGGAGATTATAACAATAATTTTGTGTTGTTTGTCAGATGGGGCAGTGAAAACAGCCAGCCAGACATATGAAGCCATCGCTGAACTGCTGCATCAGGATCTGATCTTGTGACTCCAGACTACACATCAACTGCAGCCGAACAGACCTCAGAGCTTCTCCTGATGCTCTGCTCTCCTGCACCTTGTCCACATTGTGCCAAAGATGTCCTCGGTGCCTCAGTAAAAAAAAAAAAACAGTCCTGCATTGACAACACAAACAGGTCCTATGAACTCAGCAGATGTCATACAAGCTCAGTTTGTGACGGAGCAGGGGTACTGTGACTTCATGGTGTTTTTCAGTCAACCTTTATTTAGTCAGGTAAATCTCATTGAGCCTCGTGGACTCTTTTACAAAAGCGACCTGCTACAAACTAAAGAACTTTAGTTCTGGGTCAGATAGGGATGCGTGGTATAACCGGTACACAGTATAAACGATATAAATTTAGCCTACGATAGAGATCTGTCTTCTACCGGCTAACCGCAGAAAATCACAGTTGTCCGATTTAATCTTTACTTTTTTTAGTTTAAAACTGTGCATAAGTGGTGTTGAAGTGTACAATCAAAGTTGTCAGAGTTAATCGATACTTTTTTGTGTTGAAAACTGTGCGTAAGTGATGTTAAAAGTATTTTCTTCGAGTGCTAAGCTACAAGCTAACTTCGTCCGGCTTGCCGTAGTTTTACCTTATTCGGACGCATGCGCAAAACGATGCGTTCCGTCGAAAGTTTTTTTTGTGTGTGTCGAAAGTTAAAGTAAGCGTTGGTCAGCTTTAGAGAAACCTGCACTCTGATCTGGGAAATAGAACGCTGTGTTGTGTGATTTTACTGCGAGACCCTCTGGTCAAAGCCACAGAGTAAACTGGTTCTTCTTCTGGTCGCCTTGTCAGCTCTCCTTAAAGCTGAAGGAGACGCCCTCTAGAGGGTTGGAGGGTGAAGTGTTTTCAGTGTAAAATGCTGCTCTGCTGTTCGTTTCTAAGTGACAATATTGGAAACTGTTAAGAGTTAACAACATATTCTTTAGTTTAAAACTTATGGCTAAAACTACACAAGATATTTTTATATTTTGCACTGTTTTGCACTGCAAGAAAGAAGCCTAATGCTTGAGTTGTTAATTATTTAAAAACTCTGGACCTAGTAGTGAAATTTTCTGAATAGAGATTATTTTGTGGTGTAGCAGTTTTCAAAATAAATTATGGCAAAAGGACACCCTATGCTTTTTTTTTTCATTTCTATTGCAATTTTTATACCAAAAACATATCGCGATATATATCGTTATCGCCACCCTTTACAATACATATCGTGATATGAATTTTAGGCCATATCGCACATTCCTAGGGTCAGATGACTTTATTCACAGAGGATTGTGTCTGATGGTGAGTTCTTTACAGAAGCAGTGAAAAATGTAGAAATGTTCTACAGGTCAGCATTTTTACCTGAGCTATTGGCCAAATTTTACTTTTAATTATTGTTACATGTTTTGGAACAACAGGTTAAGATTCCAGTGATGATATTTTAAGTTCATATTTCATACATAACTGCAGATTTAGTAATATGTTTTTCTGTTTCTACAAATAACACCAATCTTTCATTTTTTAAAACTGTTACAATTTTATTGACATGTAACATTTACAGTATTTAAATAAAGTTGCTTTGATATTTTGATTGGAATTGATTGATTACATATTGTTAAGTTTATATTACAAATGTTTTAGTTTGGAACACACTTGTTGATCAACTGGGACAATGGAGCGGCGCAGATTTTTTAGGATGCATGCCACTTTCAGTTTTGTCCAAAGTAGTGTACTCCACCATCATCAATGTGTGTATATATAAATATATATGTATATATATATATGTATATATGTGTATATGTATGTACTGTATATATAAATATATATGTATGTACAGTATATATTATGTATGTATGTGTACATATATGTGTATATATACACACATGTATGTATATATATAAACACGTGTGTGTGTGTATATATATATATACTCACGCATATGTTTGTATGTGTACACATGTATGTATATACAATATATATACATATATGTGTATATATACACAACATATATATATATATAATATATATATATATATATATATATATATATATATATATATATACTGTATATGAACATTTGTCTGTGGCTGAAAAAGCCACAGACAAAGCAGAATGTTCAAAAAAGAAACAAGCTCATCCACTTTGGTTGTGTGTTCTTTTCCAGCTCTTCTTCTAATGTGTGTGTTAGTGGTTAATAAAGAGCTTAATGTATCACTAGCGCCACCAGCTGGTTAGAAGCGTTGATATTAATGATCCACCCACTGCAGGAGAATTACCCGCCCACTGCAGGAGAACTTCACGCCCACTAAAGGGGTCCTAAGCGTGCAGTGGGTACAGAAATAAACCGGTCCCATAGGAACTGGCCCAAACTAGCCACAATGGGACCTTACAGGAACCAGACCTGTTGATAAGAGGCATAAGAGCCCCACAGTCTGTGGTTGACTTTAAGAGCGGCTTGAAGACCTTTCTTTTCGACCAAGCATACTCTACCTCCTCATGATTCTACTTTTGATCTTAGCTGATATTGTTATTGATCTTAATTGTTTTATTATTTGTTTTATTGATATTTAATTTTGTTGCTCCTTGTAGCACTTTGAGATTTTCATTAATGAAAAGTGCATTATAAATTGAATTCATTATTATTATTATTATACCTATGTCAAAACCTTCCTATCTACCTTACAGCAGCTTTCTTTAAAGAACTAGACTCAATCATTCATTCCTATATATGGAATGGGAAAAATGCTAGGATTTCTAGAGTGCATTTGCAAGGGCCGAGGGGGAAGGGAGGGCTGGGACTACCTGTATTTAAACATTATTATTGGGCTGCCAACATCAGAGCACTAATATTCTGGCAGCATGAGCTGCCTGGTAACCCGGCAACTACTGCTCCGCTGTGGGTCAAGATGGAATCTAAACTGGCAAATAACTCCTCCTTGCCAGCTCTTTTGTTTGCTTACCTTGAAAAGCCGGAAACCTACCGAAGCCTGAGCTTTGTGTTAAAACATGAAATAAGAATTCTGAACCAAATCAGGAGTTTCCTTGCATTACCAAAGATGTCTGTACAGACGCCATTATGTTTTAACCATAGTTTCCTGCCCCCCTGGCAGGATAAAGTTTATCATGACTGGGAGGAAAAGGGGCTGGTGTTAATTAAGGACATGTATATTGATAACAAATTTGCATCATTCAGTCTACTGAAAGAAAAATATAATCTGTCCCATTCACACTTCTTCCGATATTTGCAGGCCAGGCATTATATTAAGACAAATATCCAAAACTACGACATTCTTCCGCTTGAGCATGGCATATTTGAGATCCTTATGAGCCCTCCTGATTCACGCCATCTTATTACAAAAATAATGCATCTGTTTGGTGACTGCAACGTGGTACGTACCACAAAAATAAGGGAGGCCTGGGGAAACGAGCTAGGGATAACAATCCCTGAATCATGGTGGAACAGATGCCTTTCTAAAATCAGTTCTTGTTCAATAAACAGCAGACATCAGCTAATTCAGTTTAAAATCACATATCGATTACACTACTCAAAGGTCAGGTTACACAAGATATACCCCTCTGTTTCCCCAATATGTGACAGGTGTAACATATCTGAGGGCACATTGTCTCATGCCTTTTGGTCCTGTCCGTCCTTAACCGGTTTATGGTCAAAAATATTTGATTGGTACTCTAAGGCATATAGTGTTCTTTTGCAACCTGAACCAGGACTTATAATCTTCGGATGCCCCCGGGTGCCGGGGACCATACCCGCTGTAATGCGACAACCACTGGAACTGGGACTCATTGTTGCTAAGAGACTAATCTTAATAAACTGGAAATCTTCAGTTCCTCCTTCATTCCATCAGTGGATTACGGACATGATGTCAGTGATACAGATGGAGAGACTTCGGATAGGTGCTACAGACACCTTCTTGCGCTATTGGAATCCCTTCCTGGATCAGTTTTTGACTACCAGATTGAACTGACTAAAATTTTCCATGGTCTCTCCCACCAGCCGCCCTTTAACGGGTCTATGTATAAGTTCATGAATATGTGTACAGTAGTGTGTGTGTACACCATGTGCTAATTGCAATGTTTCATACTTTGGCTTGTGCATCTGGGCTTTGTTTGTGTGTCTGTATATATGTTTGTTCCTAACTTTGAAAACTCAAAATAAAATCTATAAAAAAAAAAGAGCTGGAACTGCCTTTGTGAATTTTTAAATCTGGGTTCCTGGTAAGTTTTTTTTTTTTTTTAAATCCTCCTCACTCTTTAAAGAAACTGTAGTGACCTAAAATCCTATATCGGTCTCCTCCATATTAAGTTGGTCACCCACCAGACTGGTCTAAGGGTCTTTTCTTCCACTTTATGATAAGAGGCTCTGGGTCCTGCTGTTCAACATCAGGCCTTCAGTCTTGTGGAGCTTCTTCTTCTTAATCAGCTCTAAACAGAGGCAGGAACCACTGAAACATATGAACAATAAAGACAATGTTAGACACACACACACACACACACGCACGCCCGCACGCACACACACACACTAAATTTTACCCTCACAATCACCATCTTTTATTTTAGGGGTGTAACGGTACACCAAAATCACATTTCGGTTTGGTTCAGTTTCAAGGAGAGTTTGGTTCAGTAAATTTTCGGTACAAAAAAAAAGACAAAATAAAGACTTACAAAATGTTTATTTTGAAAATATGCCAAGTAAAAAATATGTTTGTATAAAAATAAATAAAAGCGACCCATTTGGGTGATATTTTAAATAAACAGCACTCTTTGCAATAAATAAACTATACTAACAATAATAAAAATCTTATTAAATACAATAACAGTCAGAACCAGAACAATGAGCAGCAACAGACTGTTTACAATCTAACTAATCAAGTTTTTGTCCAAAAATACCAACTTGTCGACATTTTCTGATAAAAGCACAGATCTAGTTGCAGTATCTCCAGTGGTGGAGAAAATCATCTCAGTAACAACAGTAGCAGCAGTGTGGCTGTATTTGTCCTCATTACTCACAACCTCTTCTTGGACCTGCTCCCTCAGGTTGGACAGGTCCCTGGAAAAGTTCAGAGTTCAGTCATCACAGACTTCTTAGCTGCAGGTGATCTCTGGTGGATTTCCCTCAAGAGGAAGAAGACAGCTGCTATCTCTGTCCCAGACTGGAAATAAAACACAGAGGTTTAAAAAAAAAAACGAGTTAATAAGATTATAATTTTAAATTAAAAAGGTTAATTTAATTAATAATAATAAAAATAATAATAATAATAATAATAAAAGAACAATACCTCTTCTTCAAAAAAGAGCTCAATACAGAAACAACTGGACTTTATTTGTAACAGAAGACGTTTCGCTCTTCACCCGTGGAGCGTTCTCAATTCAAAGAGCAGAGTGTGAGAGTAAAGGACCAGGCAGAGCTCTGCATACAACTTGTACGCCGATGTACGCGCGTGTTCTGTGCGCACGCGTTCGCAGGCACAGCTCTGCGTTCGTTCACGCGTTAAATGCTCGCGTTTTCGCTCCAAATTCTTGTCGTAATTTGAGCAGCTGCGTGCAGAGCGTTTACCTACGAGACAAATTGAGGTCGCTGATTGGTCATTTGCTGACACGCCTACTGAATTGATTGACAGGTCGGTGGGGGAAAAAAGGCACGGGCTACGCAGCTGTTTTCTGTGTTTATATGTTAATAAAAAGTTCTAAAAAATAAAATAAAAACAGGGAGCGCTGGTCCAGCACACCAGAACACCAGGAAATCTGAAGAACATCACGCAACTATGTAGGACCCGAGTTTAATTCGCTCGTGACAAATTCATTAATTTCCTCATCATTTCAGTCATGGAGTCAGCGGAGGAGGAAGTGAACACCTGACTTTTGGCAAAAAAACAAAAGAAAAGGCCAGATCAGGGATGAAGAAGAGGAATTTAATACATTTGTGTCACCTACAAAACAGTCCGGCGCCGGGCAGTTTATTGTGAGACAACGCGCTCGCGTACCCGGTCGTAAAATTTGAGCTTTGCACGTTCGTGCTTGTGCCTCTGCGTACGTACGGCGTACAGCGGCGTACGGCCGTACGCAGAGCTCTGCCGGGGCCTTTAGGTTTTAAAGGCTGAGATAAGATACGCATATACCTATGTAGATTGACAAATCACACCTCACACCTTAACAGTAGGGGGTTTCTTAAGGTCTTTGTTACGCCAAATTTATACTACATGCGTTCCAGCTCCGCCCCGCTCCGGTCCGACCTCCGCAGCAAATACGCACCCATTATAATCAATGACAGAATTTACACTGGCTCCGTACGGCGGCGGGGAGCTGCGCCGAGCGGACGGCAGTCCGTCAAAATTAGAAATATTTCTATTTCTGCCGGACGCCGGAGCTGTGCCGGAGTCAACTTTTGAAGATTACGTCGCACCAACAGGAAAAGGAACGAGCACAACATCCGTATTTACAAAATAAAATCACCACGGGCGGACTAATCCTAGCTCTATACGGATTTATTTGTACAAAAATGCTGTCAAACTATCATTTATGACTACGCCTACAAACGCAATACAAGAAATAAATAAATAAATAAAGTATTTTATTCTGAAATGTAATACATCACTTCCTGTTGCTCAAACCATGTCCTGTCGCTCATTTACGAGAGAAGATCAAGGCAGCAGTCTCTACTGTTGTTCTCCTTCTTCCACCGAATGAATTGTTTTGTTCTGACTTACTTATTTATCACTTGATTTATCGCGCGATCTCGCAATTCCCGCGCATGCGTCTCGGAGCAGCGTATCCAGGCAGACCTGAGCGGAGTGGAGGTAGTGGAAACTGGACTCGCTCAGCTGCGACCTGCGGGGCGGGGCGGAGCCGGACCACATGTAGTGTAAATTTGGCGTTAGTCTAAGATGCATTATACGTTTTTGAAAGTTGGAATCCGATACCTCCTCCTCTGTTAAGAGAAGGCTTCTCCCTTTTAATATACCATATTTTCCGCCGTACACGTCGCATCAGTCCAATTATGTCCAATAAAGTGGAAAAATCCATAAACATGTCGCACCGCCGTATACGTCGCATCTATTATGCGTCACCGCTGACGCGTCGCGCATGTTACACGTTGACAACCCGGAAATGTGGGCTGGTGTTTTGCCAAAAATTGATTGGCTGCCAAATGGCCACAGGAACGTGCACGGAAGGACTTTAACAAGATTAACACTTAAAAACAATTATTTGTTTGCTGAAAATTATAGCAAAGATGTGTCTGAGCTGAACTTTTCCTTAATAAATGCACGTAATGGTCAAATCAGCTGAATTAAAAAAAAAGTAGTTTCGTTACATCGGTGCTGTGAAGAGTGCACGAGCAGCGAGTGGAAACGCTGCATTTCTTCAAAATTTAGCAAGATAAATACCTAAAAAATACATTTGTTTGCTGACATTATAGTAAAGATGTGTCTGAGCAGAACTTTTCCTTAATAAATGAACGTAATGGTCAAATCAGCTGAATTTAAAAGAGTTTCGCTGTCTCAAGCGTGCACCCGCAGCAAGTGGAAACGGTGCATTTCTTTAAAATTTAACAAGATAAACACCTTAAAAAATATATTTGTTTGCTGACATTATAGTAAAGGTATGTCTGAGCTGAACTTTTCCTTAATAAATGAACGCAATGGTCAAATCAGCTGGATTGAAATAGTTTCGCTATGTCAGATCTGCAAAACGTGGACGCGCAGCGAGCGGAAACCTGCATCTCTTTAAAATTTAACATGATAAGCACCTTAAAAAATATTTTTGTTTGCTGAAATTAAAGTAAAGGTGTGTCTGAGCAGAACTTTTCCTTAATAAATGAACGTAATGGTCAAATTAGCTGAATTTAAAAGAGTTTCGCTGTCTCAAGCGTGCACCCGCTGCGAGTGGTAACGGTGCATTTCTTTAAATTTTAACAAGAAAAACACATAAAAATATATATATGTTTGCTGACATTATAGTAAAGGTGTATCTGAACGGAACTTTTCTTAATAAATGCACTTTGACGGTTAAAACATGGCAAAATGAAGCCGACGAAATAAAGCAGCTTTAAAATTACTCCACGCTCACCCGCCCATAATGATGACAGAAACACCTATTTTTTTAATTCAAAACCGTTGAATTCTTCATCCTCTGTGTCACTGGCGAAGAGTTCTGCCAACTCCCGAGGTATCTGTAGTTGATGCAGCGCTCAGCGCACTGCCCCCTCCACGTCCAGCAAACATCCTGCCTTCCTGAACGCCGACTGGATGGATTCTTTAGTGACTGAGGTCCACGCTTTATCCATCCATCCGAGGACCTGCTGGAACGTCGCGTGGCGCATCCGTCCTGTAGTTGTGAAGCTGTTGCTCTCCGTCCACTCCTCCCAAATGCGGCACAGAGCTGCTTTGAAGTTCCGGTTCACAGAAATGTCCAGAAGCTGCACAGCACTTTGGTCAAGCCTCCTAGGATGATGGCAGGAATGTAGTTAAACACTTTAATTTTATCTTTACTGTATAGTCCAACACCCACCATGTTTTCAAATTGCATCGCCATTAATATTTATTAGTTTATTTAAAAATAATACAGGAGCGTTTACTTATATTGTGGAGAAATAACGCTAAATGTGTTATTTCATGATTTATAGCAGATTTTAGCATGCAGCTCCGGGAAAATCTGCCCCTCTCCATATATGGGCATTCACTTGGGCATTCACGTCACCAAAGTGACGCCTTGGAGTTACAGGCGAGCGAGGAAAAGAAAAAGGAAGCATTTTTAAATATTCCCTAAAGCTGCCTGTGTTGATTAATCCTGCTGTCGCTCACTCATGTCTATCATATTCTGAGCGAGCATCCACTTAGACATACTAGTTTAATTCGTTTGATCGCGACAAATTCATTCATTTCCGCATCGGCTTTTTATTCTCTCCCCCCGTGACCAGAAAGGCAGCCGCACAGCTGAGCTCTGCGTGCGCGCGTGCTCCCCGACCCGTGCTCCCCGCAACAAGGCTGACGAGAGCAAATACAGTACATACACTCGAGGGAGCAAATTACACCGGCACGAGGAACTTCAAAGGTGACCAGCGGAACGAGGAGCCAGAGACGCGCGCGGCTCGCTCCTCTGGGCAGAATGAATGAGAGCAACAACGGTCAGCAGTGGTGTTATAAAATAAATAATAATAAAATCAGAGCGCTGGTCCATATACACACAAATGCACCAGGAAATATGCAGGAAATATGCAGTTTTAACTCCCACTCGCTCTCATAAACCTCCATGGAAACTCACTCCTACCTTCTGCCTTCTGGGTGGAGATGTAACAAAAGTCACATGACACTTCGGGACTCTTCGGCCAGGTTTCCGGATTCATTCGGGAGTGTTTTTTTTTTTTTTTTTTTTTAACCCTCGCCTGGCCCAAATGCAAAAATGAAAATAGACCTAATAATAAATTACAGTAATTGTCCAATATGGTGAATTGTTAGTGTCATGGTGGGTGTTGTCCTTTAAATTGCAGCATGATGTGCGCACACACGCTGTCCATCCAGCAGGACTTTTTGCTCTAAAATACCCGTACACATTCAGGTACACCGGTAGTCGTCAAAAGCCTAGAGGGCCATTTAGCGCCCCCTAGCGGCCAAACGTGGTACTGCTCCCCATTTTTTTCAGTCAGAAT
>JBBPBX010069286.1:0-18901 GCA_038048925.1 Garcialebias charrua
TATATGCGTGCCAGAAGCGAGCTGGACGCATTTTCCACCTCACATATGAGCCACGCCGCACCGCGATTCCGGACTGATTTCAGAGCAGGGTTCAGGCGAGCTGTAAGCGCGCCGTCCTTCACGTCATAAACAGGGGCGTAGCCAGAATTTTATGGGGAGTGGTTTCTTTAAAAGAAATGTGGACCTTAAAGCTCCACTGACATCATCTTTTGACTTTTCAAAAAATGGCACAACATATATAAATATTAAGATAGACCTCTGACCGTTTTTGCTAAAATAATGTTAAATGAATAAAAATTGCTCTCAAAATAGTTTAAAATTAGCGCCGTTTTTTTACACCGTAAATCCGGATTTTCCGGTCACGTGACTGTGACGTCAGATTAAGGATCTTCGCAAACTTACCCAGCAAACAACAATGGCGGAGCCTGTAGAATCCGATGACGAATTGAGCAATTATAGTGTAGATCTGAGTGACTTGTCCTCAGTTTGTGAAGGAGAACTTAGTTCTAGCGATGAACAAGAAGAAGTAGGTTTTAATTTAGGTCAGGAACCCTATTTATTTGAGCCTTCTTGTTCAGGAAGTGATGATTCTGAGGAGGAGGGTGAAGTGGTGCCTGAAGCCGATTTAACTCGTCTGCTGAGCACTGAATGGTAATGCTTTAATTAATGTATCTAATAATTATTCTATATCAAATAGTTTTTAAAGAAATCAGCGCTTTGTGATTTTATATCTGTGATAAGCGCTCTAGAAATAAACCCTATTTACTTAAACAAGTTTATTCAAACATACATTCTGAAAAACACCCTTCGTATTTACACTGTAATGTGCATGTTTACATGCACTGAATGTTCACCATGTATTAATAAAACTGTATTTTATGACAATAATTAAATTTAAAATAAAATTCTGTCAAATACTGTCAAAATAACGTAAATTTCCATAGCTTGATCATCAGGGTATTTCTTTTCAGCTGTTTTAATCAAAATATTTCAGTTTGTGTTTTCAGGTTTGTTTTTGTTCATTTTTTTATTGCTGCTTAAACATTTTAGTTTTCTGACTCTGACTCACTTGTTTAAAATGAGTCCACAGTTTGAACATCTGTAGCACCGTTGAATGCTGACTGGACAGATTGTTGATGTTTATGAAGAGCTACAGACAGTACTATGTCACTCATAAAAATGAAAAAACAAAACACTTATCACTAGACACTAAATCCAAATTAAAACAATATGATATTCACCCTGTTTTTGTTTAATCATATAAATACTTTACATTCAATTAAAATAGAAATCTTGTATTGAACGCCTTTTGTGATTTTATCATGTCCTGGACGAATGAGAATCGTCACCAGCATATTAAAATAGAAAACTATAATGAATGTAAATATTTCTCCACTGTAAATAAAGCGTAACCGTTATATCCCAAAGATTATACAAGTACAGTATATATTTAAAATATACAAAATATTTCTTTAAATTGATAAATATTGTAAACAGACACTTAAATGTATTTGTAAGACACACTGATGCACGTTGAATAATCCACGTAGAAATACCTTAAAAAGCTGAACCAGGTCCTACCGACATTATTAAAACAAAACAAAGGGAGTGAGAATTCAGTTATTTTTTTTTTAAATTGATTTTTTTTGTAATGCCCAGATTTAGCTTTGTAGATATTTTTTAAAAACCGTTTATTAAATGTTACAATGGCAATTTTCTTATTTTACAAAATGCTATCATAATTAAAAAATAATAAAAATAATTTTATGTTCTATTGTAATTTTATTTTAAAAAAATATCTAGAAATATATCACTGTATAAAATCCACTAAAATAAGTTTCTTTTTACAGGTGTACCTGTACAAATTGCCAGCCATTGCCAACGGTTATTGAATGTCAATGTTGCAACGAAATACCAGAGGTTATGGAAGAAATGCATCGTATGGCTGAAGATGTCACATGCGTGACACAACTGTCTTATTTTGAGGAGTGTTGTCTGAGTGTTCAAGTCCTAAGAATTGCAAACTTGACCTTCATCAACCACTTCAGGAGGCATGACGCTCAACATTCACAACAACATGAGTGAGTACGAAACTGTTTAAAATTATATGAAACATCTATACACAAATACTTACCTAAAAATCACCATACAAATCTATTAACTAATTATGAACAAGCATATTTTGAAGAAAATATCTTAACTAAACACAACCATGCATATTTTGCAGAAAATATCGTTACATAGCCTACAGGCAATTTGTCCTTATGGTCTATGGTCATCTTGGACGACACGTCAGAGTACCACTTCCTTCATGTGTCGTGACTCGGATCAGAAATACTTTTCCGGCAGCAGCAGCAGGAGGAGCAGGAGGAGCAGGATCAGCAGGATCATCAGCAGCAGGAGGAGCAGGAGGAGCAGGATCAGCAGCAGCAGGAGGAGCAGCAGCAGCAGGAGGAGCAGGAGGAGCAGCAGCAGCAGCAGGAGGAGGAGCAGCAGCAGGTGAATACACTGGCTTTCGATGGCCTCCGCTTGAATGATCAATGGTATCTCGACCGTCTCTCTGCAACTGCTGTGTCCATGTCGGGTCGCTGGAAGTCACTGCTGAGTGGAGGTGGAACGACAACTTCTTCTCCAGCCTGGTCCTCTGGTTCACCTTTGCAGAGAGCTAGTACCTTCGTCCAAACATCTTCTACATAGTCTGTCAAATAAACAACAAACAAAAATACAAACACACATACAAAAACAATATGATTGTATTATGCCCTGATTACTTGCCAATTTTTTGTATTTTAAATAGAACTTTTAGTTCACTGTGTGTTAGTTTGGTGTTTCTGTTTTTATGCTTTTTTTATTATCTTTTTTGTAGCTAGTGTCCAGCGCTTTGTTTCAGCTATGGCTTTGTTAAAGCGCTTTACAAATAAAGTTGAAGATGATGATGTTGTAATCTGTATTAGTTCAGCGTTTTGTGATAATAAATTTCTTAACAATTTTCATTTCATGTCATTTGTCTAATTAAAAACAAAATTACTCAAAGAAATGTTAATTATAATGCTTAAAGTTTGAAAGAGATTTGTAAGATCTAGTAGAATGACTTACCATATGTAGGATCCTCTACTATCTTCTTGACGACATATTGTCCTTTTTTCCACTTTGGAAAGGACAATGCAAAGCGAGGTTTTCCTGCAATCGTTGATTGTTGTTCCCTTGATGCATTTTCGTTAAAATGCAGAACAGCCATCAATGTTCTGTTAAAATAATGATTTCTGGGATTAAGTATGTTAATTTAGGAATTATTACAACATTTAGTATTTGCCAATAATTTAGTTTAATTACCTGCACAGTTGACCTTTGTAGGAGAACCCGTATGTCTTTGGAGCAAAGTGATTCAAAAGGCTGTGGAAGTTTTCTAGTGAAGATGTCTGTTGTTGTCCAGACAGCTGTTTGATGTCTTTCAATAGCAAATTAGCAGAAACAATCTTTTCCAGTCTGACCATAATCTTGGAATCTGCAAGTACATCATTTTAAACAAAAATTAAAAAATTTAATGTATAAAATTCTTATTTATAAATAAACAAACATGTTCACCTATAAAATATGAACAACTTACTTGGCTTTAGCCATTTTTGTCTAGTTTGTCTAGTGATAGTCTAGTGATAAGTGTTTTGTTTTTTCATTTTTATGAGTGACATAGTACTGTCTGTAGCTCTTCATAAACATCAACAATCTGTCCAGTCAGCATTCAACGGTGCTACAGATGTTCAAACTGTGGACTCATTTTAAACAAGTGAGTCAGAGTCAGAAAACTAAAATGTTTAAGCAGCAATAAAAAAATGAACAAAAACAAACCTGAAAACACAAACTGAAATATTTTGATTAAAACAGCTGAAAAGAAATACCCTGATGATCAAGCTATGGAAATTTACGTTATTTTGACAGTATTTGACAGAATTTTATTTTAAATTTAATTATTGTCATAAAATACAGTTTTATTAATACATGGTGAACATTCAGTGCATGTAAACATGCACATTACAGTGTAAATACGAAGGGTGTTTTTCAGAATGTATGTTTGAATAAACTTGTTTAAGTAAATAGGGTTTATTTCTAGAGCGCTTATCACAGATATAAAATCACAAAGCGCTGATTTCTTTAAAAACTATTTGATATAGAATAATTATTAGATACATTAATTAAAGCATTACCATTCAGTGCTCAGCAGACGAGTTAAATCGGCTTCAGGCACCACTTCACCCTCCTCCTCAGAATCATCACTTCCTGAACAAGAAGGCTCAAATAAATAGGGTTCCTGACCTAAATTAAAACCTACTTCTTCTTGTTCATCGCTAGAACTAAGTTCTCCTTCACAAACTGAGGACAAGTCACTCAGATCTACACTATAATTGCTCAATTCGTCATCGGATTCTACAGGCTCCGCCATTGTTGTTTGCTGGGTAAGTTTGCGAAGATCCTTAATCTGACGTCACAGTCACGTGACCGGAAAATCCGGATTTACGGTGTAAAAAAACGGCGCTAATTTTAAACTATTTTGAGAGCAATTTTTATTCATTTAACATTATTTTAGCAAAAACGGTCAGAGGTCTATCTTAATATTTATATATGTTGTGCCATTTTTTGAAAAGTCAAAAGATGATGTCAGTGGAGCTTTAAAATATAAACACTTCTCAGTAGCTCACTGGAAACGTGTTGGGGTTTTTTGCTGCTCCAAACCTCATCCAGACCAAGTGGGTTCGATTCCCACTTAGTATACCTTATTTTTTTGTTTTTATTTTAGATTATTTATTCATTCCAGATTAAAAGAACACAAGAAAACTATTTACAAAACAACAAGAAATAAAACAATACATGACATGAAAGGAAGCAGAAGAAGAAAATAATTGTATTATATCTGCCCCATCTCAAACAAATGTTTTTTTTTTCAAACACTCAATTCAAACAACTACGTTTGTCTTTTATTGGGGAAAGGTGCATTGTGGGTCTTTTCAGAACAACAACAACAGATCCTCCATCTGAGCTTGTCCTCGCCCGCACCAAACCGAAGCGTAGCTGATCGTATTGTTGGAGCTCAAACATAATAGATATCATGGCAAAAGAAAATAGTTAAGGGAACACTACCTCCACCACGTGTGAGATGAGTAGGATCCTACACGCGCCCACCGAAGGGCTACAGAAGTGAATGGAGACAGAGCTACATGTGAGCCGATCCGAATTGAACCAGACCGGACCAGACTGACCCGCTCTGAAGGAATGTGCGGACCAGCTCTGTGAGGTGCTGGCTGACATCTTCACCACCTCACTTGCACTGGAGTCAGTTCCCACCTGCCTGAAGACCGCCACCATCATCCCAGTCCCAAAAAGCTCCACAGTGACTGGTCTGAATGACTACAGACCGGTGGCTCTCACCCCGATAGTCGCTAAATGTTTTGAGAAACTGGTCATGTCCCACATCAAGACAGCCGTCAACATCAACGAGGACCCTCATCAATATGCATACCGTGAGAACCGATCAACAGAGGACGCCATCTCCTCCGTGGTCCACACTGCTCTCACCCACCTGGATCAGAAGGACTCATACGTGCGTCTGCTCTTTGTGGACTTCACATCTGCCTTCAACACCATGATCCCCCAAACTCTGATAGACAAACTATCCACACTTGGACTAAGCCCCTCTATTTGTAACTGGGTCTTAGACTTCTTAACAGACAGACCACAGTCCGTGAAGATCCACAACTTCTCCTCCTCCACCATCACCCTCAGCACTGGCTCTCCTCAGGGATGTGTGCTGAGCCCTCTTCTGTTCACTCTGCTCACATATGATTGTACAGCCACACATCCAGGCTGTCATATTGTTAAGTTTGCAGATGATACAGCTGTGGTGGGATGCATCACAGATAATGATGAATCCAGCTACAGACAGGAGGTGGAACATCTGGAGAGCTGGTGCAAAGAGAACAACCTTCACATGAATGTGAAGAAGACGAAGGAGATGATTGTGGACTTCAGAAGGAACAAACACACCCACACCCCACTGTATATAGGTGGATCTGCGGTGGAGGTGGTCTCCAGCTACAAATACCTGGGTGTACACATGAATGATAACCTCAGCTGGAGCAACAACACCACCAGCCTGATCAAGAAAGGTCATCAGAGACTCTACTTCCTCAGACGGCTGAGACGAGCCGGTCTGAGAAGCCCAGTCCTCACCTCGTTCTACAGGTGTGCAGTGGAGAGCGTCCTGTGCTCCAGCATCAACGTGTGGCATGGAGGCTGCACAGTTGCAGAGAGAAAAGCTCTGCAGAGAGTGGTGAAGGCTGCACAGAAGTCTGTGGGAGTCAGTCTCCCCACCATCACAGACATTTACACCTCCAGATGCAGAAAAAGAGCCACCTGCATCATGAAAGACCTCACTCACCCAGCACACTCACTCTTTGCACCACTCCCCTCGGGACGGAGGTTGAGGAGCATCAAATGTAGAACCACTAGACTGAGAAACAGCTTCTACCCTGAGGCTGTCAGACTCATGAATAAATAAATAATAAGAATAAACACTGCAAAATGTCACATCATACTGATACTGATCTGTTTCTTGTTGCTGCGTTCATCTGTGACCATCTGCTCATGTTCGTGCTGCTGTTTATAATGATGTTTTTCTACTACATTAGGGCTTAGTGTATTACTAGCTGATGTGATGTCTCTCTTAGTTAATCCTAGATGTTATTATTGTATTTCTCTTGCATTTGTTGTTGGATGTAACTGGGACCCTGTGTACATAATCTCGTTTTCAACACATGTACTACATGCGGTGCAAATGACAATAAATTCTCTCTGACTCTGACTCTGACTCTGACTCTGCGCCGAGCGAGTGGAAAAGGGGCATAAGTTTGTCCATATGTGGCCACTATAGTTCTCTGAGGCGTTATTTGTTGTGAACCATGCCCTGGTGTTCTTTATGAGCCGGGTGCACAATCTTTTCTCATAGAGACTTGAGAAGTACAGTATTTTCTGGTGTATAGGTCGCACCTGTGTATAGGTCGCATTGTCCAATTATCACCAATAGATTGGAAAAATCCCTAGATAGGTCGCACTGGTGTATAGGTCGCACCTACGTTTAGCTCTGCTGCAAATGTCTGCCACAGGAGCGCACAGCAAGGCTTTTAAGAAGATTAACACTTAAAAACAATTATTTGTTTGATAAAAATTATAGCAAATATATGTCTGAGCTGAACTTTTCCTTAATAAATGAACGTAATTGTGAAATGAGCTGGATTTAAAAATTTGTTTCACCGAAAGTGATAACAAGCCATATATAGGTCGCACCCGAGTATAGGTCGCAGGCCTTGAAAAAACCATAAAAAGGTGCGACCTATACACCAGAAAATACGGTATACAACATTTTCCTCTGAAGATCCATGGTGACTCAGTAGCCGTTTCAGGACTACAAGGAAGTAAGGGTTGACTTCTACTGGAAGGAGCTTCTTCACTTTAGGCTGAGAGGCTGATTTGTTACCATTTTGTAAGTTCAGAACAATCTTGTAAGTTCAGGCACACACACATCCAACACGCACAGGTGACTCATCAGTATTATTAACCAATAATGGAGTAATAATGCTTAATATTGTCTTGGGTTTTAAATTCTCAGCAAAAAATGTATTTAGTTTTTCTTTAATGTTTTTCCCCACAAAGAACAATAAATGTACAATCTTTTTAATTTGTATGCACCATTAAGAGCAGCTAGCACATGCACACAAAAAAAAATCGTCCTATTTAAAATGTAGCATGTAAGAGCAGCAGCTTTTACTGTTAAAATATATTTGTTGCAATTTAATAATATGAAGTGACCTATTGAAACTTGGTTTTTCTGTTATGCATGTTTTGACTAGTCTCCGTACTTGTACTCTGAAGTCTGTCACATTGTCTCACTGGGCTCCTAAAACTACCTGCAGGAGTACAGCTCAAAAACATGGGGGACAAAGACTTTGGTATTATAAATGTTTAGTCTTTTGCTCAAAATGGGGCATAAAATTCATGAATACCTCAGGAAACTATGTGCACAAGTGAAAGGTGGACTCATATAAAATGTTGCTTTGTACAGCTGTTCTCGTGTTAAACACTGTAAATAATAAGCTCAATATTAGCCGTTTGGTTTTGAGGCCCACTGTCTCCACAGTATCCAATAAACTACTGACATCTGGTAATTGTAAAATAGAATTGAAATAATAACATACTTTTAACAAATTAATTATCATACTTTAGTATTCTGAAAAAGTTACACAAGTTAAAAAATTGAATGCCTGAATAACTGTGAACAGTTTTGTAAAGAAAAGCAGCAAATTATTAAATGTACGACAGCAACAACAAAGTTTTAATTCAAACTAAACACATTAGAGATGAGCCTTGACAAAGAAAAGATGTGTGTAAAGCTGAATAAAATATTTATTCAAATTGTTACTGGTTTAATGCCACATGTTTCTTTAGTACACTGGTTTGTACACGACCTGTTTTAAAACCTCCTAAACAGATACAAATACATCACGTTATATCTAAATTGCAATTCAGATTACATTTGAGTCTGGACAGTCTTTATATTTTATTTGAAATGTAACATTTAATAATTAATACATTTACCTTGACTGAATTATTTGGTCAAAAATACCCATTACCGTTGATCATAAACTTAAATGATTTTTTTAAAAAGTAGATCAACCAAAAAAGGAGCGGGTGCTGCTTAACTGTACGATACGCCTGATTTGTCCAACATCAACAGGTTCTGTATTGAAGAGTGGAGGCTGACTAATTAATTACTGAGTTACTTTAAAAAGCTGTTTTATTTGATTAATTTAATTCTGAACAAAATCCAATTAAAGTGAAATATTTATTTGAATGTTCAAACTGTTTTCCTGTTTGTACTGTAGTTTCTCCCGTACAGCTTTTAATAATAATAATAATAAATTCAATTTATACCGCACTTTTCATTAATAAAAATCTCAAAGTGCTACAACAAATAAAACAAGTAATAATAATAATAATAATGAATTCAATTTATAACGCACTTTTCATTAGTGAAAATCTCAAAGTGCTACACACATTGAATGCTACACACATTCATACACCGGTAGCGGCAGACTACCATGCAAGGTGCTTTCCAGTCCTACCGGGAGCAACTCGGGGTTAAGTGTCTTGCCCAAGGACACAACGACACATGGTGTGGGGAACTGGGATTCGAACCGCCAAACTTCCGATCAGGGGACGACTGCCATTTACCACTACGCTACGGCCGCCCCCAAGTGATAAAATCAAGTAAAATCAATAATAATATCAACTAAGATTAAAGACAGAATCATGTGGAGGCAGAATAGGCCTGCTTAAAAAATAAATAAATAAACAAATAAATAAATAAAACGAGTGATAAAATCAGTAAAATCAATAATAATATCAACCAAGATCAAAGATAAAATCATGTGGAGGCAGAAGAGGCCTGCTTAAAAAGAAAAGTCTTTAAGCCATTTTTGAAGTTAACCAGTGACTGTGGAGACCAGAGACCAGAGCCCTCTGCCGCACAATATGTCACAGATGGTGCATTCGCGTGTAATCGGATTTCCCATGAATAAACACGGCGCAAAGTTTAAAATCAATTTAAAATCAAAATTAAATTGATTTATAAGTTTGTTTGCAAAAACAAACATAGTTGAATGATACAAGATATTTATGTTGAGCCATTTTATGAAAATTTAAAAAATCATGTCAGTGTGACTTTAAGCTTGCTTTAATACTTTTTAAATTAGTTAACTTTCTTTATAATGCAATTTCTTTAGAAACTCATTCTCTTGTCTCTTCAGTTTCTCCAAAAACATTGTTTTCTGAAATCTATTTAGACAAACTTTAATCCCTTTAGGTTTTAGCATTGCTAGATATAGATTTTAAATAGAGTTTAGCAAATTTAGGCTTTAATCTACAGCTTTGGTGAATGTAACTTTTAATTATAGTTTAGCTAAGTTTTACTTTTAACAATTTTGCTTAGACTTTCAAACAACTGGTTTTTTTTGTTTTTTGTTTTTTTTGTTTGTTTTTTTTTTAGCCAACTTCAAGGTTTAGCTATACTGTTTTGCAAGTTTTAGCCTGAAGCTACAGTTACTTTCAATTTGGTGCTAATTTCAGTTCTACTGATTTGCTAATTTTGTATTTTAGCTGTGATTTTTCATGTTTGTTTAGATAGTTTTAAATTGTACTGTTCAGTATCTGCTACATACAGTACAGTTCATCAGTCATTCATCAGCATTCACTGCATGTTTGCAGAAAATGTTGGTTTCTTTCGTCAGTTTTTATTTTTCCCTCCAACCATAAGTGTTTAAACTGAATGCTGGCTGCATATAGAGACTTCACGTTCTACAAAGAAAAAAGCTAAAAACAGTGTTGATATCCTCCCTGACCTGGATGCGAACCCCAGACAGTGAACAACTTACGGTTCCCGAACGCCTGGTTGTCCACTTGCTTCCCGGAGCCTCTCACACCTGCGTTAAGTTGGACGTAAAGTCCGACGTACTGTAAAATCCCCAACATCAGCCCGAACGACCCCATGGCTTCCGCCGGGTTTCTTCAAGCAGTTGCGTGAAATGCAAACATCAGATGGAAAACATGGATAAGAGCGTGTCTCCACCACCACCGGACCGGTACCGGGCAGCCGCCACACATCCAGCCGGACCTCAAACACGTCTCCTCTGCTCACAGAGCCGTGAGGCAGGCGGAGGGAGAAACAGGTGCTGCGGCTCGGCTCAATTAGGCGGAGGGATATCAGACAGAAGTGAGAGCCTACTTACTGTGACTTCCTAAAATAATAATCACATTTTAGTTGTATCATTTATTTTATTTAAATAAAAAATATTATGTAGTGGGTGACAAACAGAATACAAATATAATTTAAAGGGACAGTTCAGCTTTATTGAAATGGGGTTCTACAGAACATCTTGTAACAACAACAACAATAATCACATTTTAGTTGTATCATTTATTTTAAATAAACAAATAATTATGTAGTGGGTGACAAACAGAATACAAATATAATTTAAAGGGACAGTTCAGCTTTATTGAAATGGGGTTCTATACAAAACATCAACAACAACAACTTGTTTTGGTGCACAGTAGTCTCCAACATCTGAATTCTAACTCAGAAATTGCCTGGATTTCTGATTTAACATTCCAGTCTGGCTGATTTGTGCATGAAACACTTCTGTTAAATTGTGATTTAATAAATCAGTCACATATAAAGGCCTAACAGTTTCCGACGATTACTCTTTGTGAACATGCTGGTAAACAGAGTTTGAATCGTCAACATATAATAAGAGACCAACTGTTCCTTCTGTCGTTGATGGGATTTGAAGACGGAAGCACCCAGTTAATGGCAATTTTGATCCATATGTGCAAGGGACAAACATAATAATAATAATAATTAATTCAATTTATAACGCACTTTTCATTACTGAAAATCTCAAAGTGCTACACATATATTGAATGCTACACACAAACATATTTATATATATACACTAGGGGTTGAACGAGTACATAATTTTTAAACTCGACATTAACATAATAATACTCGAGTAAAGCTTGAGTAGTTGATGTCATAGGATCTCAAGATGCAAAAAAAACAATTTACTAATTAAAACTGCAAAAAAAAAGAAAAAAAGAAGAAGTAATTTATTATTTACAAAAAAAAGACCAACAAAACATTGGGAGCATGTATCAGGCGCCTACAATTTATCTTACAACAAATAAGTCACAGGAAACCCAAAACTGTTAGTTACAGTATTATTATTAAGCTGCAAAAGTGAAAAAAAAAAAGAGTGGCAAGTCAAAAACGAAACTAAAAGCAGTGGAGCGGTTGACCACCCTGCACTACCACCTGTGGTGCTGCGCATTAGGTTTAGTTTTAAAAATTAATATTTTTTGCCTTTTATTTGTGAAACAAGGTCAGAGGAAGCTGGTTCTGGTTCGGTCGATTGGACCCGGTGTTACACCACATTCTGTGACCTGCAACAGTTCATGCAACACCACCCCCCTACGGTCACAATATACGGTGGTCACAGAATATGGTGTAACACCGGTTCGCAACGAGCTCCAAACAGGAAGTTGATTCATTTTCTTCTCTGTAACTGCGACGTGATGACGTCACTACGAATATGCGACGTGAAATTAAAAAACTCGATAGAGGTCCAAGTAATCGATGTGTCGATAACTCGAGCAGTCTGTTAAAGCCCTAATATACACTATACTATACAGGTAGTCCCCGATTTACGAGCGCTCTGATCTGCGAGGTTCCAGACTTACGAGCTGCGAATTTTTGGAAAAAACGAAAAAAATACTGAGTTTTCATGTGTTTTTTCACTACAGTTAGTTAGTTAAGCATATAAACACACGTTTCCGATCATTTTTATGCACTCAAAAGTAGTTTTTAGATGAAAATAGAGTGTTTTTAGTCGCGCTAGCGAAAACCGTTCCAATTTACGAGCGGATTTCCGGATTTACGAGAGAAATGGCGGCCGTTCCAAATTACGAGATTTCCGGTTTACGAGCGCCTCGTTGTGACGGATCTCGCTCGTAAATCGGGGACTACCTGTATATATATATATATATATATGTATATATATATATATATATATATATATATATATATGTATATATATATATATATATATATATATATATGGCCACCAGATGTAAGAATTATGAGGAGGTCAATATTAATACTGACCTCTTTATCCTTAATTAATCTACTTATTCAGATTGAATAGTAAATTCACGGATTCTGTTCTTTTTCAGTTTACCCAATATTTCTGTGATCTTTATGATGGATAAATAAACAGAGCCATTAAGTGACAAAGACGTTAACTTAGTTTGATATGTCAAAGAGACACTATCATTTATTTAAAATAAATCAACTAAATTAACACCATTACACTTGATTGACATGATTTCACTTTCTTTCAAATTAAAACGTCAGCACACTTGATTTAACACAACAGACATAAATACTAGATGTTACACATATTTAGTCTGAGGGGCATTTCAGCTTAAAATATAGTTTCCAGCTTAGGTTGAGAGGGAAAAGAAATAGGAGGAAAGATTTAAGAAGAAAATTATCCTGAGCATGAGACCAGAGTGACACTTTTCATCCGACTTCTGCTAAAATCCAGGTACGTTTTGTAAACAGCTCCTTTACCTTTTGACGACCGCCCGGTAAGAGGGAAGACACCAGCCTTCAGATGCACAGAGTCCTTTAGTCCCAGCACGTCCAAAACTGGTTTTAGTTTACGTTTCAACGTCTCCTGGCTTCCGCGTTGGTCATCAGAGAATATGTCAGCTTCAGGCCTCTGACTTCAAGATAAACTTATTCCAGGAGGGAATAAACAAAGTTTTTGAGCTCGGCTTGTTCGAAGTAGACTCATAACAGCCTGTTATCAGTCCTTAGCTGAAGACGCCGGTCGTTAGCTCTTGACCACACGTGTCCAGCTCTTGGGAAAGTTCACATCTCTTTGGAAGTTCCCAGCAACTCTCTGGCGCGTTCTCGCACAGTTTAGAACTTAAAGAGCAGGCACAAAGAGAGGAGTTCACTTGTCTTATCAGAACCCAAGGTTACAGCAGCAGAGGGAAATTGTTTAGGAAAAGACAGAGCAGCTGGAGCCTTGTTCATGAAAAACAACGGATTAAACTGTCTTCTTATTTCTAAACAAAACAGTCGGGTCTCTGTGACCCGCAATTTCACCTTTAACATAGCAGTGAACACAGTTTAACTCTCACAGAATAACACAGCTTAAAAGCACACATCATGAAAATGACAAAAGTTATTCTTTTGATCACATCAGAATAAAATCAAAGATAGAAATAGTCTCTTTTGGTGACTATATTTATCAGATTACAGCTAAATGAATGATTTTGTAGTAAATGTCTTGCTTTACTGAGTGGTCAGTAAAGGTCATCACTGGACAGTTCAAAAACCTTAATTTGACCCTGGGTAGGTCCATTACATCTCCCCCCTTTTGGAAGCCATCGCCAGTCCTTGGGGATGGGGTCCAACACGAAAGGAAACCTTGAACTGTCTTTGATCTTGAAGTAATCCAGCAAGTGGAAAAGAAAAATCAAAAATTATAATCCCATAAAGTTTTGGAAATTCCATACTGTTCGGAGGTAATCCCATTGCGAAAAGCTTTTAATCCTTTGGAAAACAAAGTCTTATAATCCACAGCGGTAATTCCACAACGATTAGTTTTGTTGATTGATCAGCAACAATTGTTTTCATAATCAGCATGTAGAGGGGATCCCTCGATTGACGCAGAGGAGGCGACCCTTGGATGAAGGTTGAAGACCAAGCGTTGGAGCTGCAGGTCCCACATCGAAGGTTGTTGGCTGGTTCGTTTCCAGTCAGTGCCACTCTGGTTCTATGTGTCATGCAATTATGTGGTTTTTAAGGTGGGCTTATGATTGGGATTTTACATTAAGCCTTACCTATATGCACCTGGTATGTAAGCTATCATGGTTTAGATCAGCTATAACTACCAATTAAGGGGTGGATCAATTCTGTAAAATTAGATATAGGGATTTGTACCTATAAAATTTTGGAGGGCTTCTGTAACGAAGGCCTCTAATTCCAAACTATTCCTCCATTCATTACTTAGTTTAGGTTAAACTAAAATAGAAAAATGAAATATAGTTTGATCTAAATGTCTGTTGTCTTTTAGACGAACGACGTAGGATTTGGTATTCCTAATAAATTTTGAAGTCTATGGCGAGACTCATCAAAATGAATAGATAATCTAGAATAGAAACGATCGAATCGGTTCAATTTAGAAATTGTGAGACCAGTGTAGTTTATGGTACCTCGAGTAGCTTTAAACTACATTGACTCTTCGACGATTGAGATTTAACAAAACGAACTGCATGTTGGCATAGTTAAATCCATATCATTCATTAACCAATGTTAATACAAAACCTTTTTGGCTGGGAGTGTTCAGAACCAAAACAATATCTCAACTAATGACAACAGTAATGACTAAACAACAAGGAAACAACGTTTCACTGCTTCGACACACTCTTGTCGTCAGATTCCAAAGTGCAACACACAAGAAAACAGGTCTCAACTTTATGACCGAGGTCAAATTAAATCTCGTGGATTTAAACGGTTGTTAAGGTTAGTTTTTTGTTGTGGGTTTTAGGCTTAGCGTTTCTAAGTTCAAATTGGACAATGCGACTTATAGGGTGGAAAATACGGTAGTTTAAACCTGATTAGTTTATTTACTAACTTGTGTTTGGACGACCTTATTATCCCATGAAGTCGGTGAGTTTGTGAGATCTTTGTCTTTTGTGGAGTCATTGAACGCCTTGTAAGGTTTGATCTGATTTCGATGTACCCATTTAGCAATTGGCTCTTTGCGGCCTTTGCTGATTTTGATTTCGTAGACGACTGAGGACACTTTGTCTGTTATCAGATGAGGTCCAGTCCACCTGGGCATTAGTTTGCGGGCGAGAGTTCCGGTCTCGGACCCTCCTTTCCCGGTTGCTGGGGCGAACGTATAGTACCAGACTCTGTCTCCCACTTGGAGTTCATTGTGAGAGGCCTTCTGGTCATAGTACGCCTTACGTCCTTCAGCGGATTCCAGGTTTTTCTGGGCGAAAGCAAAAGTGTTTCTGAGGTGTACATTCAAATCTTTGTCTTTGGCATGGCCTAACATCACCCCCCTTTGGTCATGGGGGACCACGAACAGGTGAGGACGTCCGTCCATGGGCACAAGTTAGGATGCCACCGTTTAGTTTAAGCTGTTCGCGCAGCTGAGAGAAGACGGTACACAGGAATCGTTTAGGATTTGGCCAACGTATCTTCTTACGTTTACCTCTTTCCGTGTAATTCAGGTGTGTCACAACCGTCGGCGCAGTCGCAGGTGTGTCTGATTGTACAGACTGCGACGGGTCACTGTCGTTGTGTGTGTCTTCCCACTTCTTGACTGAAGAGGGGCTCTTTGAGTCTGTAAAAACTATGTCATTTCTGATTAGTTCTAGACTCAAATGTTCCTGAACCAAGGTTTCATCGAAAGCTTGGCTGATAGCCGATTTACCTGTCCCAGGGGACAGTACAGCAACCTCGGTGTGGGGTCCTTGGATCTCCACACCTTTCTCTACCTGTGGTAGGTAATGTGAGTTTGCCCCCTTCTTGTCTGATGAGGGGTCCTCGTAATCTGCAACAATGATGTCCAAGTGACTGTCAGCGTTTGGATGACTGTCATTTTCTGGACTCAGATGCCCTTGAACCAAGGTTTCATTGAAAGCTTGGTTGATTGCCGAATTACCTGTCCCAGAGGACAGTACAGCGTCTTCGGTGTGGGATCCTTGGATCTCAACACCTCTCACTACCTGTGGTAGGCAGTGGTCAGGGAGTGCTGAATGTGTCAGCTCACAGAGGAGGTTCTCTTGTTGGGCCAGAGATTGGTCCAACTTTTGGGTCTCTTCTGTCTCACCTGTAGTTGAAGGTTCACTTACCGGGCTCTCGTCCTCGGATGAGCAGTCCCGTGTGTCCTCTGCGGTACCTGCGGTTAGGCAGTCTGTATCGCAACTAGGAAGCACCTGTATTGGCAGGGGTTTTCTCACTGTGCTCCACATTTTCCGTCGACCATAATCTATAATCGCGTTGAAGCGGTTTATAAAATCTTGGCCAACCAAAAATGGGAATGAGTCAAGTTTAGACACGTACACCGGGTGGCGTAGTGTCATTTCGCCAATCTGCATGTGAACCATAGCCATAGCTGTTAGGGTTGTTCTCGTCTCTGCGAGACCCTGTAGCTCAATAGCACATTTCTCAAAGGGTATTTGCCTGTCAACACCGTTAGCGGCGGTCCTCAGCTCCTCGAACAGCTTGGCCGACATAATAGTTATATCAGAACTGCCATCCAGGAGGGCTTCACGCTCAAGGACACCTTCCAGTGTGATAGGCAGGTAAGCTTTCTTAGCCACCCCCCTTTGTATAAAGTTACACAGAAACCTCACAGGTCTTGGCCCACGTTTCTGTTCACGTGTGACTCTGGCTGTGTAATCTTGTTTACTGTCAGCATCTTGTTGGCTGTCAGCATCATGACCTTCAGGATGTTGTTGTGTGTCAGCAATTGGTTTGCTGTCAACATCCATGGCAATGTTGGTAGTAGTGTGCGCTGAGTTATTTGTGTGCTCTGAGTCTTTGTGAAAGACAGTGCTACACATCGCTCCAGGTTGGTCAATGTTGATAGTGTCATTATCAATGATAACGCCACTCATTGTATCAGGTTGGTCAAGCACAGTAACATTCAAATCTACTGACAAACTACTTACTTCCTCTGTCTCTTCCGAGCATAGAGGTGTTGGGCCATTATTCCGGGACATTCGTGACTCTTTGCCTGTCTCGAACTGTTCTGTTCGAGGCGCGGGAGGTGCAGTTCCAAGGCTCGGGGGTGGCTGTTGGGACGACGCATAGTTACATGAGTATAGGTCCTCATCCTTCAATTTCTTTTGAAGTCCACCCACCGATGGACCTTGGTTTTCACCCATCTGGTTCGATCTGAACCGTTGTGGGTCTCTTAGAGAGTGAACACCTACCTTTTGTGGTTCGTTGCTTGTCTCAGACTTTTCAATCTGAGGTGCTTCAGGGGCGGGGCTCCCTTTAAACCATTTTGAGTCACTGTTCCAACTGGTACCAACATTTCGGTGTATGTCAGTTTGAAAATCTTGTTCATTCTTGCTAGTATTATCCAACTCTTTTAACAACCGACGCGTGTTCTCCACCACTTCTGAGGTCAGAAGGCCTTTGAGACGATAGTGTTCATTCTCGCTAGTATCATCCCACTCTTTTATCAACCGACGCATGTTCTCTGCCTCTTCTGGGGTCAGAGGACCTCTGAGACGACAGTGTTTATTCTCGCTTTTTATAGGAGAGAGAACCTCGCCTATTTTTTGCGACTGGGATACGACCTTTTGACCTGGGCACACCTCAGAGGGTGTTTTGTTTTGCATGTGAGCATCAACAGCAGTTACAGCGCACTGTTTCATCACTGATTGTTTAAACTGATGTTGTAGCTCAAGGCCTTTTATGAGACGTCGAGTTTAAGTATCTCGGGATCTTGTTCACGAATGAGGGAAAACTGGAGCGTGAGATCGATAGGCGGATAGGTGCAGCGTCCGCAGTGAAGCGGGCGCTGTACCGGTCTGTCGTGGTGAAGAGAGAGCTGAGTCAAAAGGCAAAGCTCTCAATTTACCGATCGATCTACGTTCCCACCCTCATCTATGGTCATGAGCTTTGGGTTATGACCGAAAGAACAAGATCTCGGATACAAGCGGCTGAAATGAGTTTTCTCCGCAGGGTGGCTGGACTCTCCCTTAGAGATAGGGTGAGAAGCTCAGTCATCCGGGAGGGACTCGGAGTAGAGCCGCTGCTTCTCCACATCGAGAGGAGCCAGTTGAGGTGGCTCGGGCATCTGGTTAGGATGCCTCCTGGACGCCTCCCTGGTGAGGTGTTCCGGGCATGTCCCACCGGGAGGAGACCCAGAGGAAGACCCAGGACACGCTGGAGGGACTATGTTTCTCGGCTGGCCTGGGAACGCCTTGGGATTCCCCCAGAGGAGCTGCTCCAAGTGGCTGGGGAGAGGGAAGTCTGGGCCTCCCTACTTAGGCTGCTACCCCCGCGACCCGACCCCGGATAAGCGGAAGAAAATGGATGGATGGATGGATATATATATATATATATATATATATATATATATATATATATATATATATATATATATATATATATATATATATATATATATATATATATATATATATATATATATATATATATATATTATATATATATATATATATATATATATATATA
>JBBPBX010069287.1:0-18900 GCA_038048925.1 Garcialebias charrua
TATATATATATATATATATATATAATATACACACTTCCAAGATGCCCAGCATTGCACAAAATTATTTTTTCTTCCACTGAAGATGTGTTTTGCTGCTATTCTTAGTCTCAGCCTGATGAACCTGCTGGTTATTTTTCTTTGCACATCATGACATGAAGGAAGAATGCTTTCTAACACACTTGCTTCTCTTCATAGAGTATCCATGGTGTTGGGGAGCTCCATGAAGGATTGACTGGTCCTTGTTCTGAAAAGCCTTTCAACTTTCTGGACCAGACTGAAGCTTCATGTGATGGCCGACACAGGACTCCTGGTTTGAATTCCTTCAGTGTCAGTAAGGTACCATGCTCTCCTTCCAGAGTCTCATCATTTTGCTTAATTGAACTTGAGCATCCATCACAGATGTTTGAAGACTTTATTTACTATGTACCCTGTAAGATGGTACAGAATACAGGTTTCACTGTTGATGAAATCAGAAGGACCTGTGTTTCCAATCAGCTGCTCCACACTTATGCCAGGACTGTGAAATGTCTCCTTAATGTCCAGGAACTCTGCCAGAAGACAGAAGACACGGGTGGTGAGAGGACATCAGATCAAACCAGTGGTTCACCTGCTCCAGAATCCAGGCTGTTGTCAAGTTGGAGGGACATCGCTGCTCCTGCTCCACCATATTTTCACACCTGCACTTGCTGAAAACATGCATTGCAGGCTCCACCTTCATTTTCTTAAAATGACTTGGCTGAAGAGTTTTTTGTGAGATTTGGTGCAATTTTGAAAGGCATTTCTTCCTGAAATTCAACCATATCTTTCACTGAACCAAGTGAAACTTCATTGTGTTGAAGTCCCTCATTTAGCACAATGTCTGGTGGAATTATAAAAGTCTGTCCACGAACCAGGGCACTCTTCAAATTCTTTACCAGATGTGGGACATGAAGTAAAGCCTTTTATCTCGTCTTGCTGGGTGTTGGACAGATGTTTTGTTGTGGCCCACTCCAAATGCCCGCCACATCGCTCTGTTAGCACTGCCCATGTCAGTAGTGATGTTTAGCACGAGAAGGCCTATGGAAGCTGCTCTTTCAATGATTTCTAGAATGATTGGCTTATAATTTGACCCATTGGTAGAATTGCCACTGAAATGGTAAGACACCACTTGCTTCCATCTTGTTGTGCTTCCTGTATGTAATTAATAAATAGTATAAATATTTTGAGCCCTGATTGAAAATGTTTGTGCAGATTAAACTTACAGCACTCAGTCTGTGTTGTTGTGATGATGGTGATGTTGCTCCTGCTGACTTGAGATGATGTAATTAATAAACAATAGTAGTAAATGTACTTCATTAAAGCTTGTTTTACATATTTTATAATTGTTTTGTAATTTATTTTTGCACAATTAACACTTATTTTGTCATCTGTTATGATTATAACTAGAAACTGTTTCATTTAAATTAACATTTTAATCAGTGAATTACAATTTTACAGTAGTAGTCAGGCTACAAGCACAATCAACTCTGTTATCCAGGTACAGTACTTGGTTGCTATAAAAAAAAATACAAATAGAACAATTATATAATGTGCAGAAATGAAGACTTCATCCCAGATCTAAGGTAAGCTGGAGCAGATACTGATGGCATGGAGGACGAGGTAGATCATTCTCATGTACAGAACATCAGAAATAGCTTTATAATAAGTGTTACTCTATTTTCTTGTTTTTTTTTTACATGTGTAACATTATAAAACACTGTTGAAATGGCTATATTGATCATTGTATTGCATAGACATTTTTTTCTCCAAACAAATGTGTTTACAGTTTCGTTTCACTGTAATGATAAAAGCATCTGCCACGTCTAAAAAGACTTTAAAAAAACGCATAGTCAGTGAAATAATCAATAATCAGTTAAGTAATCAGTTTGTTACTGCTCAATAATTACTGAAAGACGCTGGACAAAGTAAGAAAAGTCGAATGTTGGGTTCTGTTGCGCCAGTAGCTGCTCAAACTGACTGACAGCGTCGAGCTGTGTGTAAGGAGTACAAAGAGTGTCACAACTCTCTCTTTATAGGGCTCTGTCACTACTGATCAACCCCCCCCCCACACACACACACACACACACACACAAATGCTTCGACACGTCACATTTGCGGGGCAGAGAGAACTTCCGGGTCATATCCGCTGTCAATAAAAGAAATTGCAAAATCGACACTGACCCGTCGTTATCCGTTTTTTCCATTTTCGTTTTGTGCACAAAATCGGAAATCGGATAATGGATTGTAATCCATTTTTTTGTTTTGGTTCAATAAACGAAAAAACAAGTGGTTTTTTTGTTATTTCATTTTTTGTTTCAAATGAAAAAACGAACTGCCTGAATGTACACGGTCCCTTCTCTCCGGTGAGCTTTGTAATTGTTAAAGGTCCAGTAAACTTTAGAATCCAGAAGGTTGGACCCTAGGGCGATGTCTTGATTTTATTCACAGTGCTAATGTTTAACCTTTTAAAACCTCCTATTTAAGATGATATTAATTTGAACCAAGCTATTTTAGGAATCCAGAACATAATTCATCAAGCTGGAGACAAGAGTTTTCGTTTTGCTCTGCTCTATAATTTGGATAAATTTGCAAAGGAACAGCGTTATAACATAGCGATACAAATGATTGACTTGAGTAAATACAGATTTTAGATATAAGGATCATTAAACTGGATGGAGTCTTGGTCTTGATGCGGGATAGTTTCTTAAGGAGAGGATTCTAGGGAAGTTGTTCCCCCTCAGGTCTCTTCGGTGGAGGACAAGTTATGAATCTTCTTAATAATAATAATGAATTCAATTTATAACGCACTTTTCATTAATAAAAATCTCAAAGTGCTACAAGGTGCAACAGAATTAAATGTCAACAAAACAAATAATAAAACAGTTAAAATCAATAACAGTATCAGCTAAGATCAAAAGTAGAATCATGAGGAGGTAGAGTATGCTCGGTTGAAAAGAAAGGTCTTCAAGCCGCTCTTAAAGTCAACCACAGATTGTGGGGCTCTCAGACAGTCAGGAAGAGAGTTCCACAGGCGGGGGGCAGCCACACTGAAAGCCCGGTCTCCCATGGTCTTTAATTTGGTTCTCGGAATGTGAAGGAGATTACTGTTCTGTGACCGCAGCGAACGGGTGGATGAGTATGGAATAAGAATATCCTTCAGATAATCCGGTGAAGTTCCGTGTAAGCACTGATGTGTAATGAGAGCAGTTTTGTACTGAATTCTGTAGGCGACAGGAAGCCAATGAAGGTTATGGAGAATGGGCGTAATATGTTCAAATTTCCGAACTCTCAACAAGATCCTTGCTGCACTGTTCTGAATATATTGAAGTTTCTGAAGGTTTTTGCCAGGGATTCCAATAAACAGGGAGTTGCAGTAGTCGAGCCTGTCTTTGTCTTCTTCTTCTCAGATCTTCGTCATCTTCTTTTTTGTCTTTGTCTTCTCAGATCTTCTCAACCCTCACTATCCTCTAACTAAATCCTTATCCAGTAAAGGTATTTGTCCTTGAACTCAAACAACCACCTAAAGGTTTGAGCAATCAAATAGGAAATGCAACTTGGCTTTTTGTTAGCTAAATTATCTGCTGTTAATCTAATTTGAATTAAGTTCTCGACTAAGGCGGGATTTGGAGAAGCGTCTCTTAGCATAACTTTTTGTCAGGGACTCTGAAGTTCCTGAAGTAAATACTAAGAGCAATCTCCTCACCTTCGTAGGTGAGGCTCGCCTCTGCGTGCCTTCAGCTGGTCTGAAGAGAGGGATCAGGTATTTTGATCCGGGCTGAGTTCTGAAGGGATATGCTCCCTCAAACCCCTTGGCCAAGAGGTAAGAGCTGAGTTCTCCCTTACGGATCACCGGCACCCTTCTTGGTTCAGCTGGGCAGTCTTCTTCGCCTTCTTCCGAGATCAGTCGTCAGCTTCTGGTGGCCTCGACTTCAGGTTGAACATCAGCGTTCAACAGCCCGAATCAGCACTTTTTATAACACTTCAGTCCCTCTCTCTACCAGAGAGAGAGGGGGAAGGAACCTGGTCCTCATTGGTCACTTCCATTGAGGAGGCAGACCTTATTCATTTCTGACTGTGAACTACAGTATCTCTCTTTCCTTATTAGATAATAAAAACCTTTTTGCTCAAAGCTTCTGGCGTTGCTAAGCACAGGACAATCACCTTCATGGTTCGATTACACATATGTTCCATTTCCTCTTTTAAAGGTCACACATTAACCATAAGATTCATCATACATTTGTTAGAATCATAACACATTTAGAGACATAGTTCATTTGTTAAAAAGAATCATCTCAAAACAAGTTAACAAAAACCCTTATTCATTGTATTGTTATCAAAGGATTACAGGATTATATTTTTATTCAAAGTAAAAACCATCTCTTCTTTCTCATTGTCCTTTCTCCTCCTTTGTGCTGTTATGACATGCTCTGTGTTTGCTCCTCTTGTTCTAATGTTAGAAATAACCCATCTGTTCCCATGGAATCTATCTACGTTTCCATGGAATCTATCTACGTTTCCATGGGATCTATCTGAGATAAACATGAATCAACCTTAGTTAAACACTAATTTCAATTTTCTGCAGCCAGCTCTCGGCCAGGTACGTTTTATGGTCCCATAAAAGGTACAAAGTCCAGTCTTCGCCTGGACAACACTTCATTCAACAGAAACCTTGTTTATGTGAATCTAGGCCTATTCAGCTTCTCATAAGGGCTGGATCCAATTATCAAAATCACGGTTGATTGACAGGATCTATTGAATGAAAAGGCACTGTATTTGTTGTATAATGCAATTATTGTTCCACATTTGATTTATTGTATTGGTGTTTGGGGAATGGCGTGTAAATCAATTACAGGTAGTCCCCGATTTACGAGCGCTCTGATCTGCGAGGTTCCAGACTTACGAGCTGCGAATTTTTGGAAAAAACGAAAAAAATACTGAGTTTTCATGTGTTTTTTCACTACAGTTAGTTAGTTAAGCATATAAACACACGTTTCCGATCATTTTTATGCACTCAAAAGTAGTTTTTAGATGAAAATAGAGTGTTTTTAGTCGCGCTAGCGAAAACCGTTCCAATTTACGAGCGGATTTCCGGATTTACGAGAGAAATGGCGGCCGTTCCAAATTACGAGATTTCCGGTTTACGAGCGCCTCGTTGTAACGGATCTCGCTCGTAAATCGGGGACTACCTACAAAGCCTATTTTTGTTTTGCAGAAAAGAGTTGTTAGAATTATTACTAGAAAACATTATCGTCATCCATCAAGTATATTATTTTATAATACGATATTGCTGAAGTTCTATGATTTGGTGGATTATAATATTTTGTCAATGATGTATAGAGCACACACAAATACACTGCCTTCGAATATCCAAATATTTTTTGTTAAACGATTAAGTTGTTATAATCTTAAGGGCACAGACATGTTTGTGAAGCCTAAGTATAGAACTAGTTTGAAGTAGGGATGCACCGATAAATCGGCCGGCCGATCGATCGGCCCCGATTTCCTTAATTTGAGGAAATCGGCGATCGGCCGATCATTAAATGAGAAGCCGATTTTATCCACCGATCGCCGCAAAGGTCTGAAAATCAGCCGCTGTCCCTTTTTTCTCTGCTGTGAGAGAGGGGGTGGGGGGCGGAGAGGGGGCTGACTAACAGACCCGCCCACCAGGTCACGTCTGCACATACGTGTTAAACAGTCAACACAGGTCACTCGTAGCAGCCATGTTGTTTGTTTGGAAGTTCTACTATTTTAAAATGAGCAAAAGATCTCAACTTGTGTAAAGCCGAAGTAAGTCGTGGTGGAGCCACAACAAAAACCTTTAATACAACAAACTTGTTCGTTATTTAAGAAATCACCACGCAGCCAAGTGTGCAACGTTTGAAGCGAGCAACCAAGCTAAGCTAAGCTAAAGCTAGCGCTATCAAAGTGCCAGTCGGTGGTTTTCACAGCCGCTGTTAACTTTTATGAGCAACTAAAAGAGCAAAGCTACCACGAGGAAAGTGATGGAGTTCGTGGCATTAGACGACCAGCCCTTTTCAGTCGTTGAGGACAAAGGTTTAGAAGCTTAATGAAGCACGTGAGTCCACAATATGCCGAGGCGGAGATATTTTTCTGATGTTTCAGTACCGGAGATGTTCGGCCACGTTTTGAGAGACACCCGCAACCTGCTAAAAGCTAATAAAATACTCTCAGCTTAACAACAGACACCTGGACTTCTGATGTAAGTTTAATGTCCATGTTAAGTTTTACTGCAATGGATTGACGAACAATTCGAACGTAATCAAGTACTCTTAAACTGTAATCCCAGCCATCACTGCACTCAGCGGATTTTGGAGAAACAAGCCAGCACAGACCATGGTGTGGGTAAAGCCAAAGCTACGTTGCTGGAGGATGTTGTGAGAAGATTCATCAACATTGAGCATGATGAGCCCCTGTACATCTTGACCACTATTCTGGATCCAAGGTAAGTAACTGTGAATATTCTATTTTAGTCACAATTACAACCTACTGCTATATTTCAAGAAACATTTAAATTAAATTTAAAATAAAAATTTCTTTATTGAAAATTTCAATCAAGAAATGTTTATTTTTAATTTAAATGTTTTTTTAAATTGCATGTAAATAAAGAAATGCATTTATATGCATTTCTTTATTTACATGCAATTAAAAAAAACTTTTAATGTATACAAAACACAATGATTGACCCATCTTTCTTTGTTTATGCAAAACAAGGTACAAGAATCACTACTTCTCAGCAGAGGGGGGGACCAGATGCACACCTGCTGCAGGAACATTCTCTGAAGTGGGGCCTCCTGACATCGATGAATCTGCAGCAAAAAGGTGTAGTCTACTGTTTGCAGTTCAAGATGAAATCTTAAAGGAGAACATTGAAAAGGAGCAACAGCTGACCAGCCCTTCAGCTATGCAGGTACAGAACTACCTATCGGAGGTTCCTGTCGAAAGGGGCCAGGACCCATTGGTCTACTGGAGGATTAATGAAAATTGTTTCCCTCATCTTGCCTGAACCTATCTCTCTGCCCCATGCACAAGCATTGAAAGCGAGCGCCTGTTTAGTTGGCTGGACATGTAGTAGATGAGAAAAGAAGTCGCCTGTCTGGTGACAAAGCAGAAATGCTTTTGTTCATCAAGAAAAACCTGCCACTAATGCCTCTTTTCCACCGCTCGGCTCGGCTCGGGTTGGATCGGCTCAGTTCGGGTCGGGTCACATCTATGTTCTGTTTCCACAGCTTTTTTGTACCCCTTCTGTGGGCGGGGTCCAGAATCCTACTCGTCTTACCACATGGTGGCAGTAGTGTTCCCTCAAGCTATTTACTACAGTACTAGCCACCACTAGAAGAAGAACACAATAAAGGCTTTGACAGAATGTTGTGAAAGAGATGTCATGCTATAATGAGTACCTCATGAGCTGTAATCTTTAAACCCAATTCATAATCCTACCTTGTTGCCTTCTTTAAACCCATGTATTTTCCAATTTAGTATTTTTACAATAAAGATGTATTAAAGCATATTTTATTATTTAGTTATGCACAAGGTGCTTGATAAAGTTGCAAAACCATATTTGTCTGAGCTGCTTCAACCTTCCTGCCCTCCCCGATCTCAGATCAGCTGAGCAGTTGCTGCTGACAGTCCTCAAAACTTTTTAAATCTTATTTAAAAACACACATTTATTCCTTGGCTTTTAACACGTGATCTTATCTTTTATGGCATGTTAACACACCTGCAGTAAGACTGGTATATGTATTTATTTTTGTATGCTTTTTATAGTTTTTAATTAACTTGTCTTTTATGTTATTGTACAGCACTTTGGTTGACCCTGTGGTTTTTAAAATGTGCTTTATAAATAAAGTTGATTTAAAACATCACACTGTGATCTTTGAAACTGCCAGAGTTTCCCTGGTAAAGTTGCTGCTGGGTGGTAGATGGGTAGATGGTAGATGGATGGTCTGTGAATTCTTTAACTTTAAACTGTCCAAAGGACTTTGGCCACTTTTAATTTTTGACTTTTTTTGTATGACTTCATCCTAGAACCAAATAATTTATAACGTAATAACAGTTGAGCAGATTCTAATAATCTTTATCTTATGATTCTTTAAAGGTCAAATGCAAATGGAAAGTTCTCTTAACTTCCAGTATGGATTTAAACACAATACACACTTCACATTATAAAATAAGTTTAGGAAATTGAATGTTCGAGGACACCACTTAAGAAAATATAACGTTTAATAGGAAAAGTTTGAAGTGACAAACAGAAGTAACAAATTTCCATCTGGTGTCTCACGGCTTCCTCCAGAAGATGACACAGGTTGTTGAATTCTGGTGATTTTCTTCTGTTGACTGTAAAAGAAAAATGTGATTAATTTAGTCCAGAAACTGTTTTTTTTTTTTTAAACAACACAGTGTAATCACAACATGTTCATATACTGACTGTATCCTGTTGGAGTTATTTGAAATAAAATTCAATGTTTTATAGACATAAATGTGTCAAGCTACCTCCATTATTTTTCTCCCTTGTACTTTGTATCACATATCATCAATTATATCAAAAACCACATGGCTGATATTTTTCAAAAAAATATAGTGTGATCACAACATGTTCATATACTGACTATATCCTGTTGGAGTTATTTGAAATAAAATTCAATGTTTTATAGACATAAATGTGTCAAGCTACCTCCATTATTTTTCTCCCTTGTACTTTGTATCACATATCATCAATTATATCAAAAACCACATGGCTGATATTTTTCAAAAAAATATAGTGTGATCACAACATGTTTATATACTGACTATATCCTGTTGGAGTTATTTGAAATAAAATTCGAATTTTTATAATTTATTTTCGTTGTGCAAGCACAGGTTTGGAAGAAGTCAAAGCGAACCTACTTTAAATGCAGCAGATTTGACCACTACGTGACAATATTAAAGCGTGGTTGAGCTCAGGAGCCCTCGTACTATAAAGTCAGCTATGAAATATATTTTATATCTGTTCATTGAGCTACATTTTAAAGACATAAAGCCGCCCGCGCGCGTTGCTCGTGGCGATCGTGGCGAACCTACTTTTTAAAATCCTGCAGTTTTGAGCAATACGTGATTTTATTAAGGACACGTTCAGCTGAAGACCCATCTTTGCTATAATTTTAAAAACAAATAATTGTTTTTACCATGTTTATCATGTAAAGTCCTGCCGTGATCGCTTCCCTCGCTTCCGTGAAAACAGCTCGAGTCTCCTCCTCCCTCCTTCCGGAGCGGGTGAGCTCGCCTCAGTACCCCTCTGAAACCAGCCCAAAAATCTCAAGAAATCTGGCGCGGCGCAGCACGGAATATCCGGTGGGGAAGGATGAAAGGGGGTCTCTGCGACGCACATATGACGTAATATCCGACCCGTGCCGACCGGTGGAAAAGGGGCATAATGAAAAAATGACTGGAATAAGTCTGTGAGGACAAACTTACCTGTGCAAGTGTTATTTTTTATTACCCACTGACTTGAAAATGTTACACATGCTGCATTATCTTTTTTTTGTTTTGTTTTTTAAAATTTTAAATGAAAATAAAAATTAATTTAAAATGTAACAAGTGAAAGAGTAAAATGAACTGATTTTTTTATAGTTACACTTTGTTTACAATAAAGTAAGATGGGAAAATTTAAGGTACATTTTGACCTTTTCACACCTGAAAATCGGTATCGGCCAAAATCGGAATCGGCAGGTCAGACTTTCTAAAAATCGGTGATCGGCCAGAAAATTGAAATCGGTGCACCCCTAGTTTGAAGGGAAGGTCTACATACATGTGGCTGAGCACCTGTGGCTGAGCACCTGTGAGCTGAGCACCTGTGGAGGAAGTGGACGCGGGCACACCTTGGCTGCCGCTGCTCCTCGTACTTTTTGCTTTTTGAAGCCTTTTTTATTACTTTCTGCTGTTTTTTTCACTGAGTCTTGTTGGACATTTCTACCTTTCTTTGAACCTTTCTACCTTTCTTGAACGCAGAGTGCGGCAGGCGTTGAGCCTGTGTACAGCACCTGTGTGGACATTTCTACCTTTCTTTGAACCTTTCTACCTTTCTTGAACGCAGAGTGCGGCAGGCGTTGAGCCTGTGTACAGCACCTGTGTGGACATTTCTACCTTTCTTTGAACCTTTCTACCTTTCTTGAACGCAGAGTGCGGCAGGCGTCGAGCCTGTGTACAGCACCTGTGTGGACATTTCTACCTTTCTTTGAACCTTTCTACCTTTCTTGAACGCAGAGTGCGGCAGGCGTTGAGCCTGTGTACAGCACCTGTGTGGACGGACGCAGACATTTCTACCTTTCTACCTTTCTGTGATTAAGTTTTGTGTTTTAGTTAGTTAGTTTTAGAGCACCTGTCTTTTCTGACTGCGCTGTGGGTCTGCAAACATGATAAGTTGCCGTTCAAAGCAGATGACCGCTTGTCCTGAGCCTAGGGTCTGCTAGAGGTTTCTTCCTTTCAAAAGGGAGTTTTTCCTTTCCACTGACGCCACTGTGCTTGCTCAGGATGGGAGACCGTGGCGAAGCCAAGATTTGACTTGTTTGCTGGATTCATTAGATAGAAAACTTTACTAGTCTAACCGGAATTTCACTAGTAGGAGCTGCTAGCTCCCGCTAGCTTCAACACGAATTTAGCTTCGAGAACCACGTAGCTGCACTTAGTGTTCGCTTACCTGCTGCCTCTCTCAACTTCCTGTGTTCTTTGGACTGTTCTGGACTCTCTCCTGTACTCCTTCAAGGTAATGCTCGTTCGAGTTGCATCTCTCTGCTTCTTGTATTTCTTTTTCGGAGCCGTGGGCCTGCTGCTAGCGGCTAGCTCTGTGCTAGCCTCCACCGGCTCGTGGATGTTGACGTATTCCGCTTCGCAGTTGTTTGAACTTAACAACTGCTCCATTCCTCTTTCTATTTCCACCATCAAACAACTGGGACTTCTGCGTAGACCTCGTTACATCCATAGAAGCTCTCGAAAGAAAACCGTTTATTCTCAAGCGAACTCGGATTCGATTAGTACTGTCTGGGCTGAAAGACGTGTCGCACCTCGGTGTCGTCATCAGAACGCTGCGTCTGTAGGCCTTTGTAGTCCTCTGCGCACGAAGTGGCGAGGAAAACGTGGAGTGGACTTCAGTCTGCTTAAACCGGTTCAAAAAGCTCCTATTCCAACTGGTATTAAATTAGAACTTTTCAATGTGCAGTCTCTTTCCAACAAGTCATGTTTAATTCATGATCACATTCTGGAGAAGAACTTGGACCTCATGTGTCTTACAGAGACGTGGCACCAACCAGAGGTGTTCAGTTCTCTGAATGAGGCATGTCCCTCTGGATACAGTTATCTGCAGAGAGCCCGCAGCACTGGCCGCGGTGGTGGTCTGGCAGTAATTTATCGCAATAATTTAAAATTGTCTCATCTGTCTTCTCAGGACTTTTCTTCTTTTGAATGTCTGGCTTTCAGCTTCAAAGCCCCACTCTTGATGAATGTTATATTAATTTATAGACCTCCCAAACCGCATGTTTCATTTAACTCAGAGATGCATGACCTCCTCACTTTTTTCTGCACCTCCCCTGTGAAGACCATTTTTCTTGGCGACTTTAATATCCACGTGGACAACTCTTCTTCACCTCTGGCAACAGATTTTAAGTCTCTTTTGGACTCTCTTAATCTCACTCAACATGTTGACGCCCCTACGCACAGCAGGGGGCATACTCTGGATTTGGTGATTACAGACACTGTACTCATCAATAATTTATCTGTATATGACCTGGGTGTCTCAGACCACAGGGTCATCTCCCTGGAAGTGCCTTCATCTTCGCCTGCTTCAAACCCAAAACGACCCATCCAGTTCCGCGACCTTAAAAACATTTCCCTTGATGTTCTGTCTGCAGATCTTCACACCCTGACCGCTGTCAATCATCCTTCTGCAGATGACTCTGTGGATTACTACAACCAATCTCTTCGGGAGCTCCTGGACCTACACGCCCCCTTGAAGACAAGACTGGTGTCTTTCTCGCGTTCAGCCCCTTGGTACACTGATGAGCTGCGCAAGATGAAGGCAACTGGCCGTGCTATTGAGAGACGTGTAAAATCATCTGGTCTCTCTGTGCATAAGCAGGCATATAAAGAACATCAGAAAGCGTACGCCTATTCTCTTAGAGAAGCACGCTCCAAATATTATTCTAACATCATCAACACCTGCCCTGGAAACTCTAAACAGCTCTTCTCCACAATCACTCGTCTGCTTAATCCCATTAAGCAAACTCTTGAGGACTCTGCTCAAAAATGCGACCTGTTTCTCTCATCTTTTAGAACCAAAGTTGACACTATCAGATCTCAGCTCCACAACCTTCCCGTTCTCAGTGTGCCACCTACCCGTCTGCATTCTGGGACCCTAGGCAGCTTTGACGAAGTTGTTCAGAGTGAGGTGGAGGCCATCATCAAGAAAATGAAGCCTTCATCCTGCGCCCTGGATCCTTTCCCCTCGTCTCTCGTAAAAACCAATCATTCTGCAATAGGCCCACTTATCACTCAAATAATAAATCAGTCTCTACAATCTGGTCATGTTCCACTGCCTCTAAAAACCGCCATCATTAGGCCTCTTCTGAAAAAATCTAATTTGGATCCCGACATTTTTTCTAATTACCGCCCAATTTCACACCTCCCTTTTCTGTCTAAAGTGCTGGAAAAAGCAGTTGCTGCTCAGCTGCAGGATCACCTACAACAACACTCCCTGTATGAGAAGTTCCAGTCTGGATTCAGGACAGCTCACAGTACAGAGACTGCATTGCTAAGAGTTACTAATGATGTCCTCTTGGCTGCTGACACTGGCTCTTCCTCCATCCTTGTCCTCCTTGACCTCACTGCAGCTTTCGACACTGTGGACCATAGTATCCTCCTCCACCGTCTTCATGTGGAGGTCGGTCTCTGCGACACCGTCCTGGACTGGTTCAAATCTTTCCTCACCAATAGGCTGGAATGTGTCAGTCTTGGCAACGCCACGTCCCAGACAGTCTGTGTCTCCTGTGGTGTCCCTCAGGGGTCGGTTCTGGGGCCCCTGCTGTTTTCTCTTTACATGCTGCCTTTAGGTCAAATTATTAATCAGTTCAACATTTCTTTTCACTGTTATGCCGACGATACACAGCTTTACATCAGGACTGGAGCATCCTCATCTTCCAACTTGTCATCTCCATCTTCACTCACTGCCCTCTCTGCCTGCCTGGAGGCAATTAGGGCATGGATGAATCAGAACTTTCTTCAATTAAACTGCTCCAAGACTGAGGCCATACTGATTGGCACCCCTCACCAGGTACAGACATCTCCTATAACAAGACTTTCCTTTTCTGGACAAGACATCACCCTCTCCACCTCTGTTACTAATCTTGGAATAAAAATGGACTCCAATCTTACATTTGAAAATCACATTAAACATCTGTTTAAAACTTGCTTCTTCCATCTTCGAAACATCTCCAGACTTCGCCCATCTCTAACTTTTTCCGATGCCGAGAAGCTCGTCCATGCTTTTGTCTCCTCCAGGCTCGACTACTGCAACTCCCTGTTTATTGGAATCCCTGGCAAAAACCTTCAGAAACTTCAATATATTCAGAACAGTGCAGCAAGGATCTTGTTGAGAGTTCGGAAATTTGAACATATTACGCCCATTCTCCATAACCTTCATTGGCTTCCTGTCGCCTACAGAATTCAGTACAAAACTGCTCTCATTACACATCAGTGCTTACACGGAACTTCACCGGATTATCTGAAGGATATTCTTATTCCATACTCATCCACCCGTTCGCTGCGGTCACAGAACAGTAATCTCCTTCACATTCCGAGAACCAAATTAAAGACCATGGGAGACCGGGCTTTCAGTGTGGCTGCCCCCCGCCTGTGGAACTCTCTTCCTGACTGTCTGAGAGCCCCACAATCTGTGGTTGACTTTAAGAGCGGCTTGAAGACCTTTCTTTTCAACCGAGCATACTCTACCTCCTCATGATTCTACTTTTGATCTTAGCTGATACTGTTATTGATTTTAACTGTTTTATTATTTGTTTTGTTGACATTTAATTCTGTTGCACCTTGTAGCACTTTGAGATTTTCATTAATGAAAAGTGCGTTATAAATTGAATTCATTATTATTATTATTATTATAATTCAGGGCGTTGGGTTGTGGAATGAATTGGAAACTGATGTTAAAGAAGCTAAATCAATGCCAATATTTAAAAGAATGGTCAAGGTTAAATTGTTTAAAAATATATATCTGAAGTGAGTTTAAATAGTAATTTCTGTGATTTGGGAAGTTAATGAGTTGTTCATTTCTTCTTTTTTGTATTTAACCCTAGCAGGTCTGAGGTCTAAATGTCCGTTTTGGTATAATTTTGAATTTAACCTTATATTTTCATCATAAAAAATATTTAACTTGCCTTATTTGGTATCATCTTTTTCAGCAAAACCTCAGCTTCATGATTCTACAGTCTTTGTTTCATTTTGACAAAGTGCTTTATCACATTGGAGCAAAAATAACATAAAAAAATGAAATCCGTGTTAGTAAAATATTAATATGTTTACTATGAAATTCACAAAAATATTTAACAAACCTGTTTGACAGCCTAAAATGAAAATTTCATTGGTATACTTTAAGAACTTGTGTACAAACTTAGTAAAAAACAAATTGGTATGCATATTTTTACATCATAAAGTGGGCAATTTCCCATGTGTTTTTAACCACTATTTACACTACAGTATGTGTCAAAACAAGTACCGTATCTCATCACAAATTCTCTGTTTTTTCCCCCTTTCATTCTGACAAACACACCACAAACCTACTACAAAACTCTGCACACACACTAATGCACACTAATACATAAAAAAAAACAAAAAAACAGCTAAAGACTGACCTGTAAACAGTGCTGGGTTTCTTCCACCCCCAAACGCTGTTTCTGTGTTTCTCTGATCAGGAGACAACATGGAGGAAAAACGTTTCTGATTGGTTGCTGAACAAATGTGGTGTGTTCATGTAAATCTGAAATATGAGTTTCATTTTGAATTCATTGACTTTTTGGTGATAAAATATCAACTGATTGCTCTCCACACGTGTAACATGCGCCCAGAAATATGGTAACATTTATCTGTCATATTTCTGGTTGTATTTTGAAGTAAATACAAAACAAAATCAATATAAAAACACTACTTTTATAAAGTTTGGAGTCTCTGCTGTCCAACAGACTTGAATGGAACACTTCACATGCGGTGTGTGTTGTTTAAAGAGACTATTTATAGGCATGACGTCATGCCTGCAAATATGCGGGCTTAGACCCCAGAGGAACCTGTTTGTTTGAATTGTTTATCAGAGAATAAGGGGCAGATATGATACCATTTTTTCTTCATCTGCCGCCTTTCATTTTATATTTTGTTTTTGTTTTGTTGTTATCAGTATGTTGATTGTTTTGTTTTGTGTATTTTTATTATAAAATGAATGAATAAAATAAATAAATAAATTCAAAATGATTCTATTTAAAATAAACTATCACAGATGGTCCTTTATTCAGAACAAACTAACAAAATGTATTTTTTTCTGCGTTTAAAATTGTTCTTTTGTAGTAATATGCTGGTATTATCAATACAGGTAGTCCCCGATTTACGAGCGCTCTGATCTGCGAGGTTCCAGACTTACGAGCTGCGAATTTTTGGAAAAAACGAAAAAAATACTGAGTTTTCATGTGTTTTTTCACTACAGTTAGTTAGTTAAGCATATAAACACACGTTTCCGATCATTTTTATGCACTCAAAAGTAGTTTTTAGATGAAAATAGAGTGTTTTTAGTCGCGCTAGCGAAAACCGTTCCAATTTACGAGCGGATTTCCGGATTTACGAGAGAAATGGCGGCCGTTCCAAATTACGAGATTTCCGGTTTACGAGCGCCTCGTTGTAACGGATCTCGCTCGTAAATCGGGGACTACCTGTATATATGCAGACAGAAGATGAGGATTGTGAGGATTGTGTGTGCGTCTGTGTGTGTGTGTGCACGTGCACTTGTGTGTGTTGATGTAACATTGTCCTTAATGTTAATGTGTTTCAGTGGTTCCTGTCTATGTTTGGTGCTGATTAAAAGAAGTTCTTCAAGACTGAAGGCCTGATGTGGACCAGCAGGACCCAGAGCCTCTTATCATAGAGTGGAAGAGAAGACCCTTGGACCAGTCTGGTGGGTGACCAACTCAATATGGAGGAGACCAATATGAGGATTTTTGTCACTACAGTTCCTTTAAAGAGTGAGGAGGATAAAAACAAACTGACCAGGAAGACAGATTTAAAGACTCACAAAGACACTTTCAGCTCTTCAAAGATTGACCTTAAAGAGGAAGATGAAGAGGATGGTGAAATGACCAATTCTGACTCTCTGCTAAAGAACTCATCAGACTCTGAATCAGAACATGAAGACAGTATGAAAGACTGGAAGGAGAGCAGGGCTCCTGAATCAGAGGTAAAAACTGTCAACAAATCTTTGAGCTGCTCTGAGTGTGGTAAGCAGTATGTCAGTAACCAGACTCTTCAAAGACACATGACAAGTCATTCAGGAGTGAAGTCTTCAAGATGTCTGCTTAATAAGAAATGTGTTGGAAAGAAGAAAAGTGTAGAGTCATGCAGGAAAGTCCAGGCAAGGCCAAAATCAATAAGCTGTGATGACTGTGGCAAAAGATTTACTTTCAAATCACATTTAAACACACACATGAGAGTCCACACGGGAGACAAACCGTTTCCTTGTGAACTTTGTGGCGAAAGCTTTAGTCAGAAGATACATTTAAACAGACACAAGAGAGTCCACACAGGAGACAAGCTGTTTCCTTGTGAACTTTGTGGACAAAGATTTAGTCAGAAGGCAAGTTTAAACACACACATGAGAGTCCACACAGGAGACAAACCTTTTCCTTGTGAACTTTGTGGACATAGATTTGGTCAGAAGGCACATTTAAACTCACACATGAAAGTCCACAAGGAGAAAAGCCGTTTCCTTGTGAACTTTGTGGACATAGATTTAGTCATAAGGCACATTTAAACTCACACATGAGAGTCCACACAGGAGACAAGCCATTTCCTTGTGAACTTTGTGGACAAAGATTTAGTCATAAGATAAGTTTAAACTCACACATGAGAGTCCACACAGGAGACAAGCCATTTCCTTGTGATCTTTGTGGACTACGATTTAATCAGAAGACAAATTTAAACTCACACATGAGAGTTCACTCCGGAGACAAGCCGTTTCCTTGTGAACTTTGTGGACAAAGATTTAGTCAGAAGCACAGTTTAAACTCACATATGCGAGTCCACACAGGAGACAAACCTTTTCCTTGTGAACTTTGTGGACATAGATTTGGTCAGAAGGCACATTTAAACTCACACATGAGAGTTCACACCGGAGACAAGCTGTTTCCTTGTGAACTTTGTGGACAAAGATTTAGTCAGAAGGCAAGTTTAAACACACACATGAGAGTCCACACAGGAGACAAACCTTTTCCTTGTGAACTTTGTGGACATAGATTTGGTCAGAAGGCACATTTAAACTCACACATGAAAGTCCACACAGGAGAAAAGCCGTTTCCTTGTGAACTTTGTAAACAAAGATTTAGTCTTAAGTCATGTTTAAACACACACATGAGAGTCCACACAGGAGACAAGCCATTTCCTTGTGAACTTTGTGGACATAGATTTGGTCAGAAGGGACAATTAAACTCACACATGAGAGTCCACACAGGAGACAAGCCATTTCCTTGTGAACTTTGTGGACATAGATTTGGTCGGAAGGCACATTTAAACTCACACATGAGACTCCACACAGGAGACAAGCCATTTCCTTGTGAACTTTGTGGACAAAGATTTAGTCATAAGATAAGTTTAAACTCACACATCAGAGTCCACACAGGAGACAAGCCGTTTCCTTGTGAACTTTGTGGACATAGATTTGGTCGGAAGGCACATTTAAACTCACACATGAGAGTCCACACAGGAGACAAGCCATTTCCTTGTGAACTTTGTGGACAAAGATTTAGTCATAAGATAAGTTTAAACTCACACATGAGAGTCCACACAGGAGACAAGCCATTTCCTTGTGATCTTTGTGGACTACGATTTAATCAGAAGACAAATTTAAACTCACACATGAGAGTTCACACCGGAGACAAGCCGTTTCCTTGTGAACTTTGTGGACAAAGATTTAGTCAGAAGCACAGTTTAAACTCACACATGCGAGTCCACACAGAAGTGAAAACTTTCTGACTGAAAATATTAAAATAACTTATAGGCCATGAGATGCAACTGGTATCTTAACACCCAATTAAAATTTGTTTGTATTTTGTAAAAGATATTCTGTGACCTTTTCCAACAAGTTCCCAAACCATGATTTGCTCCTAGTTTCTTAAGAATACTTTAAAAACAAACTAATTAAACCTTAGATCATAATTTGGACTATAGATGTTGGTTCTAAAATACTGGTTCAGTGGTTTTGCAATAAGTGGACAGAACCAACCCATCTGTTACAGGTCCCGAGTGTCAGGACTGCTGCAACAGTGATGACACACAATCTGAAGGATGATAAAATAGAAGTCAGTAATGACGACCGTAGCGCTGTGGTTCACATCCAGATTGCGTTTGAGGCTAACCGGAAATCCATCCCAAAACCAACCTGGAAGCAACGCCCCCCAAACAAAGGTTCCGCCTCCTCATTACTGCTCCTGTCCCCACCTCAGGAAAGCACTATAAATGCAGGCAGACTAACATGCCGAACCACAAACAAAATATAACTTGTATGTATGTATACATATCTATATCTATATATATATATATATATATATATATATATATACTATATATATATATATA
>JBBPBX010069288.1:0-12147 GCA_038048925.1 Garcialebias charrua
GAACAGGATTGATTACGGAATGCACCGTGCTGTTTGGAAAAAAAGAGGAAAAGTGTGAAACTGTGTTCTTTTAAAGTCCAACACCTACCATGTTTTCAAATTGCATCGCCATTAATATTTATTAGTTTATTTAAAAATAATAAAGGAGCGTTTATTTATATTGTAGAGAAATAACGCTAAATGTGTTATTTCATGTTTTATAGCAGATTTTAGCAGAAGCTCCAGGAAAAACCTGTTTCTCTCCATATATGGGCATTCACATGGGCATTCACGTCACTAAAGTGACGCCTTGGAGTTACAGGCGGAGTTATAATAAGCATTCATCAACTTCCATGACCACTGCTCTGAGCGAGGAAAAGAAAAAGCGAAGCATTTTTAAATATTCCCTAAAGCTGCCTGTTGATTAATCCTGCTGTCGCTCACTCATGTCTATCATATTCTGAGCGAGCATCCACGTAGACATACTAGTTTAATTCGTTTGATCGCGACAAATTCATTCATTTCCGCATCGGCTTTTTATTCTCTCCCCCCGTGACCAGACAGGTCGGGAGTACAGAAAGGCAGCCGCGCAGCGGAGCTCTGCGCGCGTGCTCCCCCGTGCTCCCCGCAACAAGGCTGACGAGAGCAAATACATACACTCGAGGGAGCAAATTACACCGGCACGAATTCGGAACTTCAAAGGTGACCAGCGGAACGAGGAGCCAGAGACGCGCGCGGCTCGCTCCTCTGGGCAGAATGGGTGAGAGCAGCAACGGTCCGCAGCGGTGTTATAAAATAAATAATAAATAAAATCAGAGCGCTGGTCCATATGTACACACAAATGCACCAGGAAATATGCAGTTTTAACTCCCACTCTCTCTCATAAACCTCCATGGAAACTCACTCCTGCCTTCTGGGTGGAGATGTAACAAAAGTCACATGACACTTCGGGACTCTTCGGCCAGGTTTCCGGATTCATTCGGGAGTGGGTTTTTTTTTTTGTTTTTTTAACCCTCGCCTGGCCCAAATGCAAAAATGAAAATAGACATAATATTAAATTACAGTAATTGTCCTATATGGTGAATTGTTACTGTCATGGTGGGTGTTGTCCTTTAAGCGGGTGGGATTCCCGTTGTTTGTGAAGCAGGGGTGTGATTCCCTTGTTGTTTTGGAAGCGGATGAGAGATTCCCGCTGTTGAGAGCTGATGGAGGTGTGATTCCCGTCAGCAATTTATGTCCTGTCTTACAAGCGGTTTTTGGGGGACGCCTTAAAAGCTGCTGATCGATTCTTTGAGTGCTGAGGAGGATCAGAAAATACAGAGGAATTGTTTATGTATAGCTCGCCGTGCACGCAAATAGAATGGTAACAGAAGTATTTTTGCCAGGGTGAAAAAAGAAAAGAAAAAAACCCTTTTTAGAGTTTTGTCGATCTGGAACATAAGTATTTAACCAGGGTTAAAAGACAGAAAAATAACCCTTGTTGTCTATCTGAAAAGTAACAGAAGATTTTGGGCCAGGGTTGAAAGGAAGGACCGTTGTTGTGATGTCTGGTGATTTATTTTTGATAGCTCAGTTGAAGTAAAAAAAAGGAGCAAGCACTTTTATTGGAGTTGTAGCGAAACTTGTGTATGTGTGTCTGTGCAGCCGCGTGAGAAGAGATTGTTGAAGGCAGCAGCTCTGAGGAGGTGGAGTGTGTTGGGAGCGAAAAGAAGCAGGTCGTGGGCCAGTGAAGGTCGGTTAAAATTTGTTTTATTTTGGAGAGCACTGATACCCAGTCAGAGGTTTTTCCAGTTGAGCTGCTCACTTAGGAGGAAGATTATACGAGGAGACTACAGACACGCTTCAGAGGAAGCTCAGATGGATTGTTTATTGCAAAGGCGCATGAGAACAGAGTAAAAAAAAGTGGTTGAGACTGAGGAAGTGTGTGTCTCATCTGTTGTGAGTCTGAAAAAGGGAAGAAGAAAAAATGTGAGTGTGTTTGGTTGCTGAATTTGTCAGCTGGAGTGTTAAAGAGACGAAGGTCAGATGTGTTAGCTGCGTTTGGTCCGGTTGGGTGTGAGAGCAGATAAAGAGGTTAAAAAGTGCAGCTTGAAGACGGCGCATGATGTGCACATGCGAGTGTGTTTTGGCTGTAGTGAAGAACGCATGAGGACAGTGATTGAACTGAAAAGAGGAACAGAGAGGTGCAAAACTATTAATGGAGGTCAGGAGACGGTCCTTGTTTGATGTTGTTGTTGTTGTTTTTTATATACAGCAGTGTTTGTGCATGTATATTACGGGGTACCAGTGAATGCACGCGAGATAGAGCGTGATGTAGGCTGTAGGGCGTAGGTTCGTGGGCCAGGAAGGGTCGAGTTTTTGTTTCGTTTTCCCCTTTCATGCAGTCTGCCTTATCTCCGGAACAGGGAGGAAACTGCAGCTCTGAGGAGACGTGTGAAGGATGAGAGCAGAGGAGGAAAGAATAAAAAAAGTGTTGGTTTTCATGCTTATTTTTGATTAAAAAAAAGAGAAGGGGTTTTAAGTTTTTTTTTTCCTTTCTCTCCTCCAAGTTTAAAGAATGAACCCTTTGTCTTAAAAGATTACTAATCCCTGTCTTTCTATGTCACCCAAGCTTTTGATCTTTTCCACAGCTTGGTGTCTTGTCGTCTGTCTGTTGGGACAACAGAGGTGGGCCCTGAGGATGACCAACTCCTGAGAGAGGCACCTGAAGTGTGGTGGCTTGTCTGCTGGGTCGCTTCATCGCTGCTGCAGAGCTGCTGGGTGTCCAGCGCACCCGAGGATGGGTGTTCGTGCTCATCTGTGATGTGGTGCTGATGACCACACCTCTGAAAAACGAGACATGTCCTGAAAGGAGGACAGTTGGGGTCTTTGCCACAAGTTGAGAATACAGGATGGCTTAAAATGTCCTGTACATCGGTCCAGCTGGTGACTATGTAAGCAGAGGTGTCCGGCGCGTGTGACATTCCAGTGCGTCGACCTCATTGCAACTTTAAGGTCTGCCTAGAAGATGTAAAAAAAAAAAGACGGCCAGAAAAAGTGCTTACCAATCTTTCACGTGCTTCGAATGAGACTGCATGTAAGAATTGTAGGTGTTTTTGGTGCAAGCTGTTCCAGAGGGTGGAGCCACAAAAATAAGTGACTAGTTTGGGAACATTTTTTATTGTTCTTTGAGTTTTTATTTTGTTTTATTTTACCTGAAGTGATAAAATCTGAAATGAGGAAATGTGATTTGTTTTTAAGATGTGCTACAAACAGGAATAGGTTTTAGCTGGACAGTAAAATCGTCCTCAGAAAATACTAAGGTGTTTTTTATTTTTATTTTCTGGGTGAATGTGTTGTACACTCGTTTGAGTTGAGATTGATTGACTAATTGGCAATTTCTGCCTTTTTCTGGTAGTCTCCATTGATTTGGGTCCCTTCTGATGGCCAATGAACAAATCCGATCCATGGTGCCGAAACTTATGATTGAGTTTGTAAGTCTGGCTGTTTGATTTCAAGGCGTTCACATGTGTTGAACAGGAGAAGGTTTTTACATAAGGTTTTTACATATGGTTTAAACTAATAGAGCGAGGGTATGCAGTGTCCCTCCTTTGCTTGTTTTTAGTGCCTTGCTTTGTGTGATTGGTACACATGTTTTTTAATTAAACCGAGTAAAAGATAGTAGTGTTTGATTATTGGGTTAATGGGTACAGACTAAATGTCCCATGAGGTGTCAGGGGAAAATTTTTCAAAATTAGTCAGAAAATCAGAGGAAGGAGTGAATTAAGAATTTAAGTATTAATGTTTTTCTGACTAAATGTTTATCAATTTTTATGTTAAGAGTTAATGCTTAATGTAACACTAAACATTTTAGTTTAGTGTCAAGATGTTTCATTAAACTAGCCTTGAAGTGGGGGTTTTGTGCGGCTTTGCTTCAAAGGCCCAGAGTTTCTTTGAATGATAAAAGGGCCCATCTTTCTTGGAAAAACTGGTCTTTGATGAATGAATGCATATCACCCATCTCACTTCAAGCCTTGCAGTTCTGCTGAAAAGGGAGTTGTGTTCAGTTGAGGACAAACTGACCTTGTAGCTCTTAGATGAAACAGAAAGCTTTTGGCGATGCTTGGCACCGCTCTAAAAACAAGTTTGATTGAAAACATGTTTGATGAGAGTGAGTGAAGTCATGTATTCCACAAGGTATAAATTAAGAAGCACTCGGATAAACAATTTGAAGTCTGTCCGCGAGTCTTTGGCCCAGACGTCCGGTCGAGCATTGATGGCCATATCTCCCGCCGAACCGTGTGTGACTTCCCGGTTCAGTGTCAAGGTGAGGAGATACTGTATTTTGTCAATGCCTAAGTTTGTTGCTGTTAGTACTGTGGCGAGGTTAAACAGACACTTTTGATCTTAGCAGGAAAACTGTTTGTGTATGTTTTTACTTTTTTCTGTAACAGACTTCTTTAATAAATATTCATTATTTTTAATTAAGTCTTGTATGTGAACTTTTTCCAAACAAAGCGTGTGCCTATCCTCACGAACCTGGTTTAAAAGATGATAAAACATTAACCATTTGGGGTTGATCTGAAATTTCATAGAACAGCATCAGATAGCAATAGCTATAGCTCCTTTTTTGCTAAGAAAATGCAACAGGTCCATTGCATACTTAGTTATCAACGTGATTACTATATATTTTAATCACCAACACAGACCCCGCATGCGATGTGACCGGGTCGGACCGGGTGCAGCGAGTCCGCTCATCTTCTAAAATAGCGCTTATTATTAAACACATAACAGCGGAGTTATGAATTATAGTTGTGTCCTCAACTTTAAAAACAAAACCAGAGTTGTTTGTGCACTAAAAACAGCGTAACTCTTGGAAAAAGGAGCTGCTGTTACAGCCAGAACTCAGATAAAAACAGAGCAGGTTTACTGGATCTCTGCTGCACCTGTCTGCCTCTCCACACACAGCTCAGGCTGTGAAGAACGATGCCGACCGTCACAGTGGTCACTGTCTGACTCAGAGTCTGAGTCTGGAGGTTCAAATGAGTAGAGCTGGAGAACTCCAATTAGGCTGCCAGTCTTCGCGAACATGTTCAGGGTGCAGGACACGGGCGCAGTACTGCGCTGAAACCACCATAGCTTTAATTTAAATGTCTCCTAATAAACCCGGTCATGCTGCAAGTTTCTTTCTTATTTATCTTATCAAACTTAAAAGTTTAAAGATGTAGAATAGAATGTCAGTAAACTTGATGTCAGTTGTGCTGAAATCTTTGATTTGTTAAATTAAGTTCCTTTTTGTGTTTAAAAACAGCATTTTTCTTATCATCAAAGTTTATGCTCAATAATCCAGGTTGAAAAAATCCAACAAAGTGAAGTCAGGTCCTCTGGACTGTTTATTTTTTTGGAAACACTTCGTCTTTTATCCAAAGGACTTCGTCAGCCCGAGGAGCCACAACAAACAAGCAGCACACTCCCGTAGTGGGCCAAGCAGTTTGATGGTGATAAGATGGTTTCTTATGAATTACTGAGCATGAACTTAGATGTTTTGAACCACTTTGGCCATGGCTGCCTCAGAGGAGGAGAGGGCAGACTCCAGAAACCATTTTATCCCATCAAACTGGTTGGTCCACTATGTGAGTGTGCTGCTTGTGGTACTGAGGGTGCATTCACACCAGCCCTGTTGTCCCGAACTCTACTCTGTTTGGCTAGGAAGTCCAGTTTGTTTGGGGAGGTGTGAATGCACCATCAAACTCTGTCACAGAAAAAGGCAAACTCTGGCCTGCCTAAAAACCTAGGTCTCGGTCCGGTAGAAGGAAACTTGAGCACGGTTCAAGTATAATGTGGATGCAAGCAGACCGGACACCGCTCCTCAAGCAGGAAGTGGACTACAGCACAGGGCAAACAAACACACATTTCTCTTACCTCACATCGGGCTGTCAGCTTGCCTTGTGTGAAAAACAACATTCTCCATGGTCTTCTGCCTCATCTTCCACTCATGCTGAGTCCATTGTTGAAAAATGACAAAATAAAACTCCTAAAACCGCTAAAATTTGACGCCGCTCCATTTTTGTTTTTATTTCCAGAAGAAGAAGTAGAAGTGTCTTCTTCAGAGGTTTTTCTGTTGCTTCAGAGGTTTTTCTGTCGTTTCTTTCAGTAGTTCTTGGTGCAGCGCCTCTACAGGCGAGTGGGGGAACAGGTTGGCTCGACTGCACAGTGCAGTGTGAATGCAAACCACACCAGCTGAAATGTAAACAAAATGTTATGCGATTGGTCCCCAACTGAACCGAGTCTACCGGACTATCTGGTGTGAAAACAACCCGAGTTTGTTGTGGTTCCTCTGACTGATGAAGTCCTTTGGATGAAGGACGAAATGTTTCAACAAAAATAAAAGAAACCGTCCAGAGGACCTGACTTCACTTTGTTGGAGCATTTTTCTTAGTTTATCAATAACTATAATTCCCACCAATTTCTTGTTTTTGATGTCGCAACAAGAGTTGTATCATCAAAGATCATCTTTAAATACATTTAGTTTCATTTTCCTTCATTTTGACTAAACTGTAGCTCTTTTACACATCGTTCTATGTATTTTATCAACTCTGAGCGTTTCATCTCAACAGATAAATCCTCCAGGACTGAATGCTGCTGAGCACACCCATGACCGTGTCCTCTACCAGAACTGTGAGTGCAGAAACCAGAGTTTTATCATCAAAGATCATCTTTAAATACATTGAGTACAGAAACCTACGACTGCATGAGCAGACTCTGCTCGTGTCGTTACCCGTGTGTCGTTTGTCTCGGCTGCTCGCTTCATCAGACGTCAGTAACTCCTCCAGCAACATCTGAACCCTTGTGGCCACTGTAGAAACTACATCCCTCTTCAGCAGCTGTCCATGAGAGAAGTTTGAAGATCATCATACTGTAATAAAATCATCATGATGTTAACTCTATTAATAAAAACAATACCTTCTCTGCCAGTTTGGCCTTTGGCTTGTTGCTGTGGAAGAAAGCTCTACTGTGGATTGTTCCACTGACCGACACACTGCCTCCACACCTCTGCACCACATCTGCTGACCTCTGCACATCCTAACACACAGGAAGTTCAACTATCCTTACACAGTCATGTAAAATGTTACCCAAATGTATTTAAAAGTTGTATTTGAGCAACATGTTTTTATACTTGTGTAAAACTTAAGCAAAGCGTAATCACATACATTTCTGGAATGGGTTCATCTCTTACCGGTTTGACGAGCAGCTGAGCTGTGTAAGACTGTTTCAAGTTCCTTTTCTGTAAATAAACAAAGTTTATTAGAATTATACTTCTTTCTTTTACATAAAAACACATAAGCTATTTTGAATAGCTGACACAACTGGGGAGAGAGTTTTATTTCCTCTAAGCCCTGAAAAAGTCAAAATAGCCTAAAGCATCTCTTCTCTCAGTCTAAGGCTCTTTGCAAAATCAAATGCACTGAGATACTTTGAATCTTGTAAATCTCTATAAAAGTGCGTCTATATGATCATTAAACATATAAAACAAACACAGGAGGCTTTTATCTACTCTTCTCATCTGTACCTGCTGGGAAGAAGTTTTGTATAATCAGGGCTTAATTTGTAAATCCATTGATGCCGGAACGCAAAAAGCAGGCGGGCGGGCTGGGGGGTTCTGAGGAATACGCATGTGCACAAGACAAGAAAGAACCTGACAAGTTGTTTAATGACATAAAATATATTTTGAATCTCGTTTATATTTGTTGCATGAGTGCTGTGGGTCACAAGCGTCCAGATCGTCATAAAAACAGCAGTGGAGGTGTTGGAGTTATTTCTGTATCGTCTCAGCAGCAGAGGGGAGCGACACGGTTCGTGCATGGCTCCCAAAACGACAAGGCAGCCATATTTGTTCATAACTTTATTATTAGTGAGCCTGAGAGTTGCTGGATCCAAGCAAACAGTTGCCGGAACGGAACGCTCCCTGTCAAAATAAGAGAGTTCCTGGATCTTGTTCCAGCAGGATCCGTCTCAAATTAAACACGGTGCAAAAGATAATACAACCTGTCCTCCTTTGAGCTCGAAGTCCTCTGGAAGCTTTTTCCCATCAATCAAACAAACTCCACTTTCAATTTGGTGTGCCCATGATTCCAGCTCTTCCTGAACCAAAAATAAATTAATAGATTAATCAAGAACTGTTCCAATCAACTTTATAAAAACACAAGCAACAAAAAGATTTACAGATGTTTACACCAGAGTCTGTGTGCACTAACCTTGAGACAATTATCAATGGTTGTTGCACTGGTCACGTTCGGTAGAGGTACCAACATGTCCACTTTCAGCCAGCATGACACCATGGCCCAGGAGGAACACACGCCTGACTGGTACTTCCAGTCTGCGGGCTTGGCCACGCTCTGAAACAGACAGTGCGCACACACACACACACATACACACACACTGATGTGACAGTGACTGACAACAGAACACGTCAAGAATCAAACATTACATCAAACCTGGACTGATGTGCAAGCTGGATCCCAAACAAGTTCAATCAAGTTGAGCACGAGGTTTAAAGTTGAATAAAGAACATACAGGGCTCCCTCTCAACTGATTTGGTCACAATTAAAATCTAGTTTATAAAACGTCTCAGAGGCACGCTAATCAATCCGAATTACATTTAGAACGTTTCAGCAAAACAGATTAAAACATCAAAAGACACGTCTGTAGATATGTGACCAAAAATTTACAACAAGAAAAAATAGATTGTACACAAATGAGCAAATATTGCTGAAGTAATGGTAAAAGACATGGTTTTAAATAGGACATCCTTATCAGGTTTGAATTTTACATTAAGTTAAATCTAGAAATTGTGTCATTATTTAACAAAAACTAAGAAAAACAGAGTGAAAAACTAAGTCATGAGTTATTATTTTACACATTTTACACATTATTACACACTTTTATACTACTATGCAAAAAACTCAGGACAGTATTACACTTTTTATTATTTCATTTTATGCTTATGTTTATTAAATGTTTAGTGTTTTAGTGTTGGTGTAACTTTTTCATACTTTCATACTACTACTATGCAAAAACTACTATGCAAAAACTCAGGACAGTATTACACTTTTACTTTTATTATTTCATTTTATGCTTATGTTTATTAAATGTTTCAGTGTTTTAGTGTTTAAATGGTTACTGTTGCACCGAGGGACTGAGAGAAATGCAATTTCAATCCTGTGTATGTCCTGTACATATTGCAGTTTTGACAATAAAGTTGACTTTGACTTTGATTATTCTTTTGAAGTTCTGTTGATCCGTCTTGATAAAGGCCAGTTAGTGTTTTGAACCTTAGTGTTTTATGTTTATCATGACTGTGGTCATGGAGGCAGTAAGGGGAGTGGTGTTGCAGAGGTTAGAGGAGATGGGCCTGTGATTGGAAAGTCATAGGTTCAACTCCCCGGACTGACAACATCAAAATGTGGGTGGAAAAGGTGAAGCACCCACACCTTGCCCCACTCTGGGCCCTTGAGCAAGGCCCTTAACCCCCACCATCTACCCTCTAAACATGTCTCTCTTGAAAATGAGTTCTTGTGACTCAGTGAGACTAGCTGTATAAATAAAGGGTAAATAAGATGAAAATTATATTTTTAATAACTGCAGATGAAAGCTCTTATTTTTCCAGAGATAAATCACACAAACTAACCTTCGGGTCTTTGACGTCAAAGGTTCTGCAGACGGTTCTGACGCATGTAATTAAAGTTGATTTGCATTCAAAGTGAGGTAGTTAACGTTAGATTAGAGCACAACTGTAAAAAAGATACTTCCTGGTTTTGGGATTGACGTGCAGCGTGACGCAGTCTGTGACGTCGTCATCTGAAGAGCTCCACAGCTGCTCCGAGGAGATTAAATTGTTCACTGCAAACACCAACTTCACACACCAACACACACACACACACAGGGTTATTACATTGTCAGAATACACTGATCTTACATACTCATGTTTTAAATAAAATTGCCTGCCCTAACAGAAGTTCTGCTAGGTTCAGAACATTTGCACATTTCAACATGTTGGGTTTACTCAAAAGCTTAACATCAGCTTAGTTCATAAAAATATTTGAGCCTGTTCTGCCCCAAGAGGTCCTATGGTTCATGATGAGAGCTCAAAAACAGCATTTAAAAAAAGTTACTTACTTTTTATTGATTTTTATTATTATTATTTTTAAATGAAATGATAAAGTATGTTGTAAAGCATACATGAAGAAGAACCGACAGAAAAAAAGAAACTTTGACTCTGGATTAATAATGTTATGAAGATTATTTTGATACCGCAAGTTTTGCACTCTGAGCAATAGGCAGCTACATCTTTAAGGTCGACATTTTCATGTCTTCTTGTTTTTGTTGAACAAATATTACAGAATAAAACTTACCATTGTAGTCATGCATTTATGCTTGCAATAATATGGATTTTACCTGTCGGAGTGTGGTTAGTGTGTCCTTGGCATCACTATCAGATATTATAAAGACTCCCAACACAAACAGGCCTCCGGGCAACATCCTGGACACCTGAAAACCATAAATAGATTCTGTAAAGTTCAAATCCTACAAACATTGTCCAGTTTTGAAAGAGCCATGTCTGTCTTGCCTTAAGAGCTGACTCACATGTTATAAACAATTTTATTTTTATGTATCAAACTATAAATGTTAAAACATGTATTAGTACTAAATCAGAACGTCTGCTTGTTTTGCCCACCTGTCGAGCGTGCTCGGTGACCCACTCTTTGTCCACTGACTTCCCATCTTCTGCAGACTCTTCTTTCTGGGGTGTCCGCACTGCCATGACCACAAAATCTCTCTGGACTGAACTCTGAAAAATTCAATAATCAATACTGGTGACTGTCACTTCTCACATACTACACACATATTATTAAACACACACACCATATTATTAATCTTTTTTAATAATAAAACGTGTGTCTTTGCACGGTGATAGCTGGACGTGGGCACCAGTGACCCTTGCGACCCAGAAAGGAAGAAGGGGGTAAAGATGATTGACTGATTGATGGATGGATGTGTTAGTACTTTTTAAACACAATTCTTAAAGACCGTGTAAAGTGAAATTAAATGTGTGTTTTTAGTTTGTCACATGGCATAAATATGTGTTATTAATCACCCATTTAAATCTGACTGATTAAAAACATTGTTTACCTTATAAAATTAAGTCTCAAAAATCATGAAAAAACCTTATTTTCTCTTGGTCTGGAACGCTAGGGGCGTGTCAGTGCGTGGGCGTGGTTTCAGGCAGCTGCGCTGGTCCTGCTCGTGTCCCACAGTGGAGAGGCACTGAGGCAGACAGCAGAGCCAGTAAACCTGCTCTGTTTTTATCCGAGTTCTGTCTGTAACAGCAGCTACTTTTTCCAAGAGTTACGCTGTTTTTGTAAATAGTTTTCTTGTGTGTTTTTAATCTGGAATGAATTAAAAAAAAAAAAAAAAAAAAGAGTTGCACCATGCGGGATTTGAACCCGTGGGCTTTGGGACGGAAGGCAAGCGCTCTAACCATTGTCCCAACCAGGCATTACAGATACTCAGCATAAAACGACGCAGTATAAAAACATGTTATGATTTGTACGGGTGCCCTGACCATTGCGACATCCAGGGAAGATGCACGAACGAGGCATAATTGATTAGCTAGCTAACAATGAACAAAATATCTATGCTATTGCTATCTGATGCTGTCTGCGATTCGCGAGTGAACGGCTCCACAGTTGAGTGTTTCAAAGAGTGATGAGGTCTGAGAGTAAATTCATGCTGCTAGAGAAAACAATGGAGAAAAAAAAGGTTCTCCAGAAAAAAAAGAAAAAAATTGTTCTCTAGTTAAAAAACAAACAAAAAAAAAACCTTCGAGTTTTTGATTCTGTGCTCGTTACTACTTGTACTCTATCGCTGAGTTTTTTGTTTGTTGATTTCTTACTATGAATATTCTCAGAATGAAGGACCAGTGGCAGTGGAGCCTGAAGTAACATGTTGTTACTGCCAACAAGAGCTGGAGGAGACCCGTTACCTCTGGGCTGTTGGGCCAACCTGGTGGTACAAACACTGTCACTCTAACGTGGTGTTCTCAGGAGTGGTGCACAGAATTCTAATCTCAAGTGGACCCAACAGTCTTCCACAAACACCTGCAGACGCATGTTGGGAGATGGAACGGTC
>JBBPBX010069289.1:0-18899 GCA_038048925.1 Garcialebias charrua
AGGGTGTCTGGACTCTCCCTTAGAGATAGGGTGAGAAGCTCAGTCATCCGGGAGGGACTCGGAGTAGAGCTGCTGCTTCTCCACATCGAGAAGATCCAGTTGAGGTGGCTCGGGCATCTGGTGAGGTGTTCCGGGCATGTCCCACCGGGAGGAGACCCAGAGGAAGACCCAGGACACGCTGGAGGGACCATGTTTCTCGGCTGGCCTGGGAACGCCTTGGGATTCCTCCGGAGGAGCTGCCCCAAGTGGTTGGGGAGAGGGAAGTCTGGGCCTCCTTACTTAGGCTGCTACCCCCGTGACCCAACCCCGGATAAGCGGAAGACAATGGATGGATGGATGGATGGAAACTTTCATATATTTAAGATTCATTGCTCACCAACTGAAATATTTCAGGTCTTTTATTGTTTTAATACTGATGATTTTGGCATTCAGTTCATGAAAACCCAAAACTCCTGTCTTAAAAAATTAGCATATCATGAAAGGGTTCTCTAAACGAGCTAATAACCTAATCATCTGAGTCAACGAATTAACTCTAAACACCTGCAAAAGATTCCTGAGGCTTTTAAAATCTCCCAGCCTGGTTCATTACTCAAAACCGCAATCATGGGTAAGACTGCTTACCTGACTTCTGTCCAGAAGGACATCATTGACACCCTCAAGCAAGAGGGTAAGACACAGAAAGAAATTTCTGAACGAATAGGCTGTTCCCAGAGTGCTGTATCAAGGCACCTCAGTGGGAAGTCTGTGGGAAGGGAAAAGTGTGGCAGAAAACGCAGCAAAACGAGAAGAGGTGACCGGACCCTGAGGAAGATTGTGGAGAAGGGCCGATTCCAGAGCCACCGTGCACAGGCGTGTGCAGGAAATGGGCTACAGGTGCCGCATTCCCCAGGTCAAGCCACTTTTGAACCAGAAACAGCGGCAGAAGCGCCTGACCTGGACTACAGAGAAGCAGCACTGGACTGTTGCTCAGTGGTCCAAAGTACTTTTTTCGGATGAAACCAAATTTGCATGTCATTCGGAAATCAACGTGCCAGAATCTGGAGGAAGACTGGGGAGAAGGAAATGCCAAAATGCCAGAAGTCCAGTGTCAAAGTACCTACAGTCAGTGATGGTCTGGGGTGCCATGACAGCTGCTGGTGTTGGTCCACTGTGTTTTATCAAGGGCAGGGTCAATCCAGCTAGCTATCAGGAGATTTTGGAGCACTTCATGCTTCCATCTGCTGAAAAGCTTTATAGAGATGAAGATTTTATTTTTCAGCACAACCTAGCACCTGCTCACAGTGCCAAAACCACTGGTAAATGGTTTACTGACCATGAAATTACTGCACTCAATTGACCTGCCAACTCTCTTGACCTGAACCCAACACTCTGGATGAGCTTAAGTCTGCTATCGAAGCATCCTGGGCCTCCATAACACCTCAGCAGTGCCACAGGCTGATTGCCTCTATGCCACGCCGCATTGAAGCAGTCATTTCTGTAAAAGGATTCCCGACCAAGTATTGAGTGTGTAGTGATACAACCTTGACCTTTGAAACACTTCTCGGATCGCTCTCACTAATGAACTTTTTGGGAGTTATTCCTGAAGGGACAATAATACTTTTATTACTTTTAATTTGAATCAAACATTACCAATTAAGTCATCCAGAGACTTATTTTAATTTTTGTTAATTCAAATGTCATCAAATGAATAACCTTGTGTTACTTGTATAAGCATTATTGAATCCAATGTTTGATAGTCAAAGACTGTTTAATTCAAACTGTTAATTCAAGTTGGAAATCCAATGTTATTTCAAAATGTTGATCATTATTCATTTTTCTTCTCAAACCTGCAGTGAAGATTCAGTGACACTGTTTATCTCATTTTAGTTTGAGCTCAGGACAATCTCCACACCCAGAGACTTTTTGTTTTTGTCCTATTTAATAATCAAGATGAATAATATCTGTTTTTGCTATTATCATTAATAGGTCCCATATGTGATGCTGTTATGACGTTGTTTTAATCAAACCAACAGGTCAACAGGGTTTTGCTTAAAGTGTTAAGGCAAATGAATCAGTTTTTATCATAAAATGCTGGCATCTGAAACTAACACTTTAATCCTTCTGACATAAACTAATCTTTTGACCCCTTTCAATGTGTTGATGTCATCCTCTTCTGATGCCATTCGGCCAATCAGAAAACAATATGCTTTCTGGGTCAAGTCTCAAAACGCCGGTGTCTCTACAGACACTTTTTCCACACGTTTTCCAAACTATTTTTAGATTACCGTAACTCTGCAACCGTTTGTGCTATCAGAAAAATTCAAACGGTGTCTGAAAGAAAAAAAAGTGCGCTTTTAGGCTCTTTTTGCTACAGTTACGGTAGTCACCCTCCGTGAGCTGGAAACGCCCTGGAAAGCGAGTCCTTTGTCTTCAGCACGAACAGAGTGCAGCTTGAGCAGGAAAAACATGCGCAGCAGAGCAGAGATTCAGATAAAACTATGTCAAATCAAGGAATAAAAAGACAATAAAGAGATTCCTGGATGATTTGAATTTGGAGAAGTTTCTTTTTGTTCTTCTGAAGAAAAAGCTGAAAAAACATTTGATCTAACAATCTAATAACTTTTTGAATTTTATTTCTGAATGAATGAGGGCTGTTATTTGGTGGATAATTGTTTTATACTGGGTACATATAATAGGATATAGTTTTATTTCATTTTTTATATTTTATTTTGTTTTTGGAATAGTATATCAAGTCTATAACATATACTATTCATCAGTTTGTACTTTGTTTGTGTAGAAGATAATGAGAAAATGTAGGGAGGGGAAATTCGCCTGTAAATAATTTGAATTGTTAGTCTGTTTCTTATTTGTAAAAATAAGTGAGAATAAAAAAAACATTGTAAATATGTTCTATAGTGTTGAAATTGTTAATTTATGATGCAAAATCTGTACTGCATGTTCAAATGCAGTGTTTTATTTGCATAAAATCTCTAAAATCTAATTTCGCTTATTGTTTTTTCTTGATGTTAAACAGTTTAATAGTTGTTTTTTAACAAGTATAATGTAAAATAATGCCAGATATTGAAAGATCTAAATATTCTGAACAAATGTGCTGAAGCACTTGTCCATAGAACATTTTCTTCATATTTTCTAGTGAAAAACAAGTAAAAATTGCCAGGCGGAAATTTGAGGCTTAGGTGTAAAAGGGTTGCTTCACTTCCTATCTTCTCTCTTCAGTGGCTGTGAGGAAGTTGACACTGAAATGACTTTCTCTTTAAGCTGGGGGACCTGGACCAAGCGTCAAGGGTCTGGTCTCAACAGCAGAGTTAACAACAAGACTGTTGTTAACTCACCTGAGCTCTAAGCTCCAACCTTAGGGAAATTCCTTAGAAGAATCAGTTATCTTGAAAAATCAACCAGACTACGTTACTCCAGTGGGTCAAAGGCAGACGTGAGAAGCTACAATCTAAACAGACTGACCTCTTCAGACTTCAAGGATCGTTCCATTCTTGATAGACCATCAAAGGTAACGAGTCGCTGATTGTTTACACACCGGACATACGTCCAGCTGGAGATCGCACGGGGAACGTGTCATGTTTCTGGTTATAAACATTCAAGATAGTTCACCCCCTCTTTTTCACCTTTCCTCCTTCTCATGCTGAGACTTCCTCCTCTTAAACTTTTATCTTCCTAAGCCAGAACTAAGTAAAAAAAGCCTGCAGAAATAAGTAAATGTCATCTTGTACTTGTCTGTTGTATCTAAATTATAAAATCTGCCTACAGTTAGTTATAGGAAACTGATCGACCATGTACATATGTTGTGATGTAATTTAATGATTTGTTAATTAAATGATTCAGTTAATAAATTGACGTTAATTGTCTTTACATCTCACCTCCAAGTCACAGAATTTATTGATATTAAACTGAAAAAGAGAGAACCCGTGAAAATTGATGATAATTTGTGTCAGGTGAAAACTTGCTCAAATTTACATCTAAAATATAGGTGAGTCAGTAAACTGACCCCTCCCTATATCATTACAAGTGCATAACTGAACATAATTATTTGAAGGTTGACTTTTTTGTATTAAAAACACGTTTCTTTTATTGGTCAGATGAAATATGCTGATTTTTTTAGACATACATTTTTGGTTTTCATGAGCTGTATGCCAAAATCATCAGTATTAAAACAATAAAAGACTTTAAATATTTCAGTTGGTGTGCAATGAATCTAAAATATATGAAAGTTTAATTTTTATCATTAAATTATGGAAATGACCTTTATCACAATATGATTTTTTTTAGAAGGACCTGTATACAGTATATAGCGCCAAGTCACAACAGAAGTCATGTCACTGAACAGAAACATTCATATTTAAAAATAAAAATTTTACATTATTTATCTGAGGAGCACTGCTTTGAGTTTAACTCCATTGCAGAACTCTCAGCAAGCACGAAGGCGACAGTGGAAAGGAAAAACTCCAAAACAAAATACAAAGTTCACAAACCCTGCAAAGAAAATATTGTTGAGTTTATCAGGACTGTGTGTGTGTGTGTGCGTGCGTGCGTGCGTGCGTGCGTGCGTGCGTGTGTGTGTGTGTGTGAAACATAATGTTTGTCATCATCAGGTCTTTACTGTCCCTCATGTCTTCATGTTTTGACAGCATCCTCAGTTTTGCTGTTTCTTTATCTTCTGTTCTTCTGTTTGTCAGGATTTATATTGTGGTCAGCTGTACAAATTCATTCATTCATTCAATCTTTATTTAGTCAGGTAAATCTTATTGAACCTCATGGGCTCATTTACGAAAGCGACCTGCTAAAACTAAAGAACGATGAACAGCAATGGTAGAATTTCCTTAAACAATAAACAATGAACAAACAATAAACAGCACTGAGGTGCAGCACAGACACAAGTCCATTGTCTGAGGCCATGAGAATATCATTAGCAACTTCCAGTGCTGTCTCTGTGCTATGGTGAACTCTAAACCCTGACTAAATTCCTCAGATTCTTTCTCTGCAGATGTTCATGCAACTGACCTGCAACTATTTTCTGGAGAATTTTTGAGATGAATGTTAGATTAGATTATTCTAAGTGGCCAGAATTTCTGAATCAAGATCAGGTTTCTTAAGTAAACGTTTAATTACAGCAACCTTAAAGCTGTAGTGATGGCACCACCTAGTGGGCCTCCCTTGTCTGTGTGCCCTTGTGTGTCATTATTCTTGATTAATTCCACCTTCCGTTCCCAGCTGTTTGTAATCACGTCCTGTCTTGTCTGTGTATTTAAGCCCGTCTGTGAGTCTTTGTCATTGGGTCTGTCCTATCCTAATGTGTCCTGTCGTGTTCCAGTCTCCAGAGTTGCTGCCACGGCAGCCATTTTGATTTATTATTATTAAATATCTGCATCCAGAGTCTCGTCTGCAACAATTGGGTTCACTCCTGCCTGAGAAATCCTGACAAAAACGCTGTGGTACATCACCATTCATTAGAGACAAATTAAGCTGACCCAAAATGTGGATATTAATTAGGGGAAATACCTCTTTAAACAGACTGGTCGGGATGGGATCCAGCAGACATGAGGATGGTTTGGATGACGCTATTATTTTTGACAATTCAGAGAGCTCAACAGGACAAAAACAGTCCAAACATAAATCAGGTTCTAGTGACATTTCTAAAGCTGCCTCATCTGACAGGGAATCAGAGGCAATAGTAGGAAGGATGGTTTGAAATTTCTCTTTAATTGAAATTTTATTTATAAAAAATCTCATGAGGTCATCACTGTTTATGGTTGTAGGGATACATGGTTCAACAGAGATAGCATTTTTCATTAGTACTGAACAGAAACCTGGGGTTGTTTATGATATTCTCATCTGTCAAGGGTTTAGGATGCAGAAACAGTCAGACAACAATTGTGTGAAAACAAAAACAGTTTACTGTATCTTGTAGCTGCTGGAGGGAGTCAGGATCCAGCTGCGGTGACAGGTCCTCACCGCAACCAGAGGGAAAGCCGGTGCAGAGAGAGCCTTTAATGCATTGAACAGCGTTGAAATCCAGGGTTGTGATCCAGAAGGCGGAGCAGGGGTCAAGCATGGGGATTCAGAGTTTTTTAAACAGATTCAAGGGGTAATAAAAAATCCTGAGTCCAAGGGCCCGAAAAAAATAGTCCTACCAGAGTCAGTATAGGGCAGAGCAGAACCAGACGAGGAGCAGGCAAAACGGTAAATCCACGAGACAAGGCGCAAGGTCGAAAAGCCAACGAACAAGGCATGAACGTCAGGTGTGAACAAGATGGCTGGATATCGGAGACCATGAAGGGTTTGGTAATCTGGCAGAGGATGAGTGAAGGCAGGAAACAGGGGAATGGCATGAAGCTGATTGAACTGCAGTGCAGGGTGGCTGAGAGGCAAAGCTTGAGAGCAGAGCATGACGGCAGAAATATGACGTGAAGGAGCAGAAACAAGACGTGAGGTGCTGTGAGCGAGGCAGGGGACAGAGGACATGATCATGACACTCACCTCTTATGGTACGTCCACACCTAGCAGCGTTTCAACTTCCAAAAAGCTCGTCACGCACGCAAGTGGACGCACTGGACCCACAGTGGTGTCCAGACCAGAACGCGAAACTGCGGCGGTGTGGCGGCGGGGTGTGTGGGAGGAGCTTACCGGTATACCGAGTTCCTCACTGCACTCCGCCAGGCAAGGAGCTTTTTATCTCTGTCCCTGTAGAGCAGACTTGACTGGTCGTGAAGGACTTGTCGCGAACACACAGCTACAATGAGTTTCTCTTCCATAGTTCACGACTTCGCGGGTTTTTTTCTGTGTCCCACAAACAATACGTCACATAGTTGCGCAATACCCGTCCCCTCGTTTCCGCGTCACATAGGGACTCTCCCCCTCTCTTCTCCCCCTCTCTTCTCCCCCCGACTCTCCCTGATCAACCAATCAGGGAGAGTTGAACGGCGTTTGAACGTTTGAACGGCGAAATCTTCAGCATGTTGGAGGCGTGCTTTGGAGGCTGACGCGGTTTCACGTGCACGGAAAATGCTTTCCAGCACGCTCAACACGCACGTGACGCGACGCCCGACGCCAAGACGCGCATGGAGGCGCGTCCCCCATTGACTTTGCATGTAAACTGGACGCTCCTGCAGTTGAAACGCTGTTAGGTGTGGACGTACCATTAGAGATTAATAACATATGGAGAGCAGAAAGTTCATTCTCAATAGTCCAGGTATCAAATCTGCTCATTCTCAATCAGTTCATCTGGACAGTTTCATTGAGAATGAACTTTCTGGTCTTGAACCACTTTGGACATGTCTGCCTGCCTGGGAGGAGTCGACGAGGGACAAGCCCCCAGAAACCATCTTGGCTACAGCAAACTGGTTGGTCCACTTCAGTTGTTTACTTGGTGGGTTAGCTTCAGTTTGCTTTGGACTGCTCTGACTGACGAAGCCCTCTGGAGTGAGGGTGAAACGTTTCTACTAAAAAAGAAACTGTCCAGATGAACTGATTGAGAATGAGCGGAACATATGGAGAGATTTCTTATATGTTAGCAGGCTATCTCTCCCAAGTTAAGTAAGATTCTTCATCGCTTCCTCATCCCCTCTGTTTCCTTCACCATGTCCATTCAGTTCTGCTCCAATCACCACTCTCTGTATCACTTCATCCAGATCCTTCCAAAGTTTATCTTTCTCCTCCACATTACATCCAATCTGTGGAGCATAACCACTGACAACATTTAGCATCAGACCTTCTACCTTCAGAAACAATACCCTATCTGACACTCTTTTCACCTCTACTACATTTTTTGCCAGCTCCTCCTTCAGGACCACCCCTACTCCATTCCTCTTTCTATCCACACCATGGTAAAACAGTTTAAACCCTGCTCCAATGCTGCGAGCCTTGCTGCCCTTCCACTTGGTCTTTTGGACACATAAAACGTCTACCTTCCTTCTCTGCATCATGTCACCTTTGCCCCACATTTAGAGTGTCCACTCTCAGTCCTACATTCTTGACGTTCCTCTTCGCCCTCTGTCTCCTGACACGTTTCCCTCCTCGTGGTCTTCGACTAACAGTAGCACAATTTCCACCGGCACCATGTTTGTCAACAGCACCGGTGTTGTGGGTGGAGTCTGTTGACGTATGAAACTTATCCGCCCCAGAATTCGTTTTTTGGTTCACTTTGGATCAGAAAGGAAAAACACGCTGAAAACACGACAAACGCTCATAATTTAAAGTTCCAAAAAAACAGTTTAATTAATCATAAGTTTAAAAAAAGAAAGTCACAGAATACATTGTGCTATTCTTAAAAGTCATTACATTTGTTCAAAAGAGAGCCAGGGAGACAGTGGGGAGAGAATGGGTGGAAGAAAAGACATTTTATGTGTTTCAAGGAAGACCTCATACAACCTGATTAATCTGGATCCAATTCTCTTCACCCCGGGGCCTTCTGTCTTATCGCTGGAGGAGGATACCCATGTTTATATACTCCTGCAGGATCTTTCCTGCCTTCCACCAATCACGAGGCCCTTCTTTGTCTCTCTGGTGGGGTATTTCCCCCCCCCCTTAACTGATAGAGGAAATACCATTTGTTTTTTCAGCTGGCTGAACTCTTTTTTTGGTAAAAGAGTGAAGGATAATATTCATTCATTCAACCTTTATTTATACAGGCTGACTTTACACAGTTCTACTTTTAATCTGATTGAAAACTACTTCACAACTATTATATAATTAATGCACAAGTGCTTTATGATCAAGGTATTAATTGTTTTACTACGTTTTATGCAACCATGTTCTCTGCGCCTTCAAGTGAACACAGTTTTCAGAGCTGGACACCTTTTTTCCAACTCACATGAGGCTGATGGGGGATGTGTAACACCCAGAACAAAGGGGCCAGTGTCTCTCCTTGCCAGTCATATAAATCTGTGAAGTCATAAAACTGACAAAAGGCACCAAGGCCCCCCCCGCCACAAGTCACTCAAAGACCAGAAGAGACCCACTTTCAAGCATTCCTTAAGTCCCAAAGCCTCACATGAGTAGATGCTCACATTCTGTCTCCTCTCAGAAAACCCTTACCATTTTATGAGAGAAACTTGATCATTTTTAACATCGTATGAAAAACCTCTTCGATATAATGAAAACACAAAGACAAAATTATTTTATTTCATGACAAACCCCCTTTTGGACCTCATTCTGCTGAGGTCCATCCCAAAAGAAATAAAATCACACACCTAATACCGTAGTTAAAACGCATATATATATATACAATATTTAATCCGTTTTTTCAAAATCCTCCAAGTTATAGTTTTTTAACAAAAACAGTTGTCTCATCACTTCAGGGTCCCTTTTTTCCAGAGTGGATGTGATGAGTCTTACCGTCAAAGACCTTAAACAAGGCACGCAGCAGCACCCGCAGGTTATAAGTATGCCTAAGAAAATAGCCAATGATACCATTATAGATACGAACACCTGTTTCCAAGGACCGAAGATCTTTATTAGCCAATTGTCCAGTGGGTCGTCCAGGCCTGAATGACTTTTCATTTCATCTGAGAGGGTTCTAAGGCCTTCTAGGGCTCTTGTGACTTTGCCATCTGGAGCAGTGTTGTTTGGAATAAATGTACAGCAAAGGTCACCAAACATACTACATACTCCGCCCCGTTCCGCCAAAATCATATCCAATGCCATCCTGTTCTGAACCGCCATCAGGGAAGTCGGCGCTAGTTGTTCAGCTAGACCTTCCACCGCATCTCTGGTGAGATTGGACAGTCGCATAACATTATAATGCACATAATTTATCCTGTCAACATTTTTATTGGGTGTAACAGGAAACACTGCTGAAATGATAGGAAAACTCTCAAACCCAGCTGCCACCTGATCAGCCAGTTTGTATTCATTTGGCACACCCCGCGGAATGCCTATAGAGTCAATATAAGTAGGTGAGCCGACGGTTGGATCAAAATTAGCAGATCTCCTTCTCCTATTTTGAGAGAGATCAGTTCCGTTCAGGATCTCCAATCTGGGACCAATCAGAGCCAGAGGAGCCGCCAAACGTACCATGGCACAAAGTCCAATGGTGTTGTCCAAGATACGAGTGAGTAATCTCCTTTCCCCACAATAGTAGTATAAGCCCGATCTAACAAGAGGGCCAATCACTTTTCTATCCCCTTTTTCTGTGCTCGCTAACCTCGTCTGATTGCACCAGCTTGGGTCAATCATGCCCACATTTATTTTGGCATTTGGACTCGTGAAATTAAAACAGAAGTAATCATTGCGTTTTGTAGCATGGAACGGGCCAGCTTTGGTGTGATTCCCGGCTAAGGGAAACACTTCACTTAAGGTTGTACAATTAGCGTGCATCTGCGTTCTGGTCAAGTTTAGCATGCAATCAAACCCCCATGTATCCTCTGGGAACAAGGGAGCCGGCTCAGTGTACAACAGCGGGCGTGCTGCGGCGCATGCCACGCATTCAGACAACGAGGCCTGCTTTGCCGCCTCCGATAACCATGACAACCATATATTAGTGTCATGGTATCCGGTAGACATTGCGATTACCTCAACCGGAGTCAGTTTTGTGTAATCGGTGGTAACTACGTCTGAAGTTTGGTGCGGGGTCACAGGGGGAAAAGAAGAATTACCTAGAGAGCTGATAGAGTTTACCATTTCAATTCGTAATGACCCATATTTTGGTGGATAAGAGTTCACTATCACTCTCATAACATGAAAATTGAACGGATGCTCGTCCATTTCAAAAGTGGACACAGCTTTAATAGACAGGGACACCGGATTCTGGGTGAGGGAGAAATCCCTCTGGAGAGTGAACTTGCTAGTCCAAAACTGGTGAAATCCTGGCCGATCCGACTTAGGCTGGGAAAATACCCAGGACCCTTGTTGTAAAACCACCTTATCCCCGCTACATTGGACATTTTGGCCAGCACATAGTACAATGTCCCCCCAAGTGCAGCTCTGTGGGCATTGTGAAGCCATAGGTGGACATTGACACATGTATATGTCTGCATGCCTGAATGAAATATTCTGGCCTGCACAATCAATTACATCGCATAAATCGAACGTAAAAGTGGTAGTCTGGTTTGCGATATACTCTAGTTTGAGGACTTTTTGGTGCGCGCCATACTCCCTCTTATGTCTATAAACTTCACAATCATTTTTCCCAGGGATTACGCAAAAATGTTCTAGGAGGACAATCAAAATTACCATACTTATTCCACTTATTCCAACTACCATAGTGACCCTTTTGTCTGGCCACCACATTTTAAATCAATTTATTAATATGCAAATTGTAGAATATAAGGAAATATATGCAAACAATGAACGATAATAATAGTAAGCGCTTTAGAATATTGCAGAATTATGAACCTTAAGTTCCAAGTTCCTCCTCCAGCGGCAAGGCAGGTGTCTCCCTTGAACACACAAAATAGAGAAAGAACACAAGATTTATATCATCATCACAGAAACATTAATATACTTTTTACACGTACTCAGGGGCATTCCCCTTGGGTGCTCGGAAATGTCCTCCTATGTTCCCGAGTTTTCTTCGTGTAATGTGAGACTCTAATATGTAGTGTTTTTATCGTTTTAGGGTGTCTGTTCTATGTGTGCATATTCCTAGTACCGAGTGGCCCCATTAAACAGAGTCCTTCTGAGCCTCGCACGCAACTTACTCGGCTACTTTGGTCTACCAAGGTACAAGAGTTCGAACGCGAGCTCCTCTTGTTGTCCCGCTCGATCCTCTCAGCTCCTTCCTGGTTCACGGGCTGGAGCACACTGACTCCAATGGTACCAGACCTCCCCCTTTCCTCTCAGCCTGACCGCATGTGAGGTTCTCTCGGTCACTTGGAAAGGACCTGCCCAGCGAGGCTCCGCCCACTTTCTCTTAACGATCCTCAGCAGCACCCACTCAGCTGTGGGTAGGTCAGGGTCTCCTGGTGGACCCCTTTTCTCGTATACCTGCTGAGTAAAGTTGGTTACTAAAGCTTTTAACTCATCAAAGTATACCTTATGGTCCATCTTTCGGTCCTCCTCGTTGGGCAGAGAACAAGCATTCGGTCCAGGGAAAGGTCGACCTGTAGTTAACTCATAGGGAGAGAAACCAGTGCCATTATTAACAGAAGTTCTTACAATCATTAATGCAATTGGCAAAGCATCAACCCAGTTTAATTTGGTCTGTGCACAGATTTTGCTCAATTTTTGTTTTATGTTCTGATTCATCCTTTCAATCTTGCCTTGGGACTGGGGGTGGTACACTGTCCCGAAGGCGTGCTTTAATCCTAACATTTTTTCCACAGCCTGCAGGTCTGCGTTTTTAAAATGTGTACCATTATCAGATCTGATTTTTTCGGGAAACCCATGTCTAGGAATGTAATGGTTTATCAGGAACTTTATGACTGTTTTACTGTCTTCTTTTCTTGCAGGTATGGCTTCAGGCCATCCTGTGAGGGCGTCGACACACATCAACACATATCTGTACCCCTTAATGGTTTCAATCATGTCTGTGTAATCTATGATCACTTCCTGTCCTGGTCTGAACAGGAAGGGAAATATCCCTTGTTCTGGTTTTACAGTAGGTCGGATGTTGTATTGTAAACAAACTTTACAGGTTCCTATGTGTTCAGTTATCATGTCTTTCATGTGTGGATGCCACCATTGCTGAAGATTCCTGGCCATCTGTCCGCCGCCCACATGAGCCAGACTGTGTGCTTCCTGAAAAACTAATGGTTTCAGAGTCATGGGCAGGATCCACTTTTCATTGGGTCCTGTCCACAACCCGCTTTGTTCATCCTTTTTTCCTCCCTTGTCTTTCCAAACAGATTTCTCTTCAGGAGACGCCTCATTCTGTGCTTTTGAGATTTCTACTTTACTCCAATGATTTTTAAACTGACACTCCTCTTCCACTGTCACCATCTGAACTCTTGTTAAATAGCCAGCTGCCACTTTAGCTGCTCTGTCTGCCTGCCTATTACCTTCAGCAGTATCTGACTGTGTTACATCATGACCTTTACATTTCACTACTGCCACTTTCCTTGGAAGCATCAGACTATCAGCTAACTCTTTTATGAGTTCTTCATGCTTTATGGGTTTATTTCCTGCTGTCAAAAACCCTGCTCTTTTCCATTGGGGTAATTGTACGTGAACAACTCCATAAGCGTATGCTGAGTCTGTGTATACTGTGATTTCTTTTCCTGTGCCTAATTTTAGTGCCGCAACTACCGCTTGAATCTCGGCTTTTTGAGCTGACTGTTTTCCCATCAACTGTCCAGATTCTACCACCTCGAATGCATCTCCGTTTTGTTTAACCACTGCGAACCCTGACTTCAAAGATCCATCCTCCATTCTAAAACAGCACCCGTCCGTGTAGAGTATTTCTGAATGTGGTATATGTTCTGTTTCTAGGTCAGACCTGATTTTTTCTTCCATATAGACCTTTTGAACACAATCGTGCGTGTGTGTTGTATTCATTCCATCAGCCATGTTTACACCTTCATGTGAAAATGACAAATTTGGTGCTGCCAAAATGTTACTCATGCGTCTTTGTTTCAATGAAGTCATTGTGAAGAGTTCAGAGTTCACATAGGCCACGACATTATGTGATGTTAAAATGTGCAGTGGATGGCCCATCACTATATGTGCTGTTTTAGCGACAATTTTACTCAAACCTGCTGCCATTTGTGTACATGGTGGATGACGTTTTTCAGTACTATCCAGAAGAATGCTGGTGTACATCAGTATCTGTCTATTCCCCCCCTTTTTCTGAAACAAAATGCCATTAATGGTGTTTTTTGCTTCAGAAACATCAAGGTAAAAAGGTGAGGTGTAATCAGGTAGGGCTAAATCAGTAGCCCGAGTCAAAAGTTGTTTGAGAGTTATGAAAGACTGTTCAGCTTCAAGGCTCCAAACGAGCTTGGACTTTAATTTTCTCATCCCCTGTTCCTTAACCATGTTTCGAAGAGAAGTAGTGAGTTCACTGTAATCAGGTATATAATGTCTACTATACCCTGTCAACCCCAGAAAAGACAACATTTCCTGTACCGTGCTAGGCTTTGGGTGATTCAAAATGGAAACTCTGTGCTCAGGAGAAAGCGTTGTTCCTCGAGCTGAGACTAACCGTCCCAAGAAGGATACCTGGGTGCGGACGGCTTGAAGTTTTGTTTTGCTCACTTTGAAACCCGCATCATGAAGAAGAAGAAGAATGTCATGGGTGGCTTTGAGACAGTCTTCAGGTGATTCTGATGCTATCAATAAATCATCCACATATTGAAGCAAAGTGGTGCCTTCAGGAAGAGGAAGTTTAACCAACAGGTCTTTTAGTACCTGATTGAATATTCCAGGGGACAATGCAAGCCCCTGAGGAAGACGCGTGTATCGATACTGTTGGCCATTAAAAGTGAAAGAAAAAATGTCTCGTACATCATTTGACAAAGGGAGACAAAAGAAGGCGTTGGCTAAGTCAATACAAGTGAACCATTTTTGTTTTGGGTTCAAGTTTGTTAACGCCACGTATGGATTTGGAACAGGGCAGGTGGGAGTCTTAAGGATTGCATTAATTGACCTAAGGTCATGCACCATTCTGTACTTTCCTGTACCTGCTTTCTCGACTGGCAAAATGGGAGTATTCCACTGTGAATTAGACGGTTCTAATACTCCTGCATTTAGCAACCCCCAAACCGTATTGCTCAGCCCCTCTGCGGCTTCTGGCTTATGTGAGTATTGATACAACCATATTGGCTCAGTGGAGAGAAGTTCAAAAGTGATGGGATCGCAGTTTACTAATCCCACATCCTCTGGACCTTGAGACCAAAGGGATTGTGGGAGCGTATCAAGCATGGCAGGGACCTCTGTGTGATCAGTCTTTTCCCTGCCATGTTCTCTTGAAATAAGTTCATGATCTAATTTACCCAAATCCTGAGCTGAAACATCAATAATATAGCAATCTGTTGATGGTGAAAAAGCAACTGATGGAAGCTGTGTGGGACACCAATCTAGGGCATCCATGACTGTTTTTACCATGGGTCCTAAATCCTTAGCCTGGTGTGAAGGTGAAAGAGCAAGTGAGACATGTGGTGCTGCTTCAGATGACATCCTATACCATTCAAGTTGAGATGGTGATAGGGTGACATGTGAGGCCACCCCCTGAGGACCTACAATGATCTTATCTGAGGTCAAAACCCACTCAGTATCTTGCAAAGTAGAGGCAAAATGCTCTCTAAAACAATCATCAGAGTCACGGTCATAAAAGAGTGTCAGATGTATAGGATCTGGAGGGGGAACATAGGGTCGCAGAGCATCAAGCCATGGCTTCCAAGACAAGTACGCAGAGTAGATGCCCAGTTGCTGTGTTGTTTCAGGGCATAGCAAAGCCCAGTAGATGTCAGCGACCTCCTCCTGCGTTGGTTTAAGCAGACATTGTGAGGCTGGAGAGGAAGATGATTGTGAACAAGTCCAACAAGTCCCATTGGGCAGAGTGACTTTCAGCCCAGTTGGTTCACACAAAATGGTCGCCCCCATCTTTTTCAACAAGTCTCTACCCAGCAGGTTTACTGGTACATCCTTAGACAAAACAAAAGGATGAGTCAAAGACTGCGGTCCTGCTGTGATTAGGAGAGGTTCAGTTAAATGCAGTTTTTGTTGCACCCCAGAGAAGCCCACCACTGACACCGTGTCAGATGTGGCGTGTTCGGAAAAGTCCAGGTCATTCAACGTGGAGTATGTGGCACCTGTGTCCACCAAGAAGGACAAGTCCTTGTTCATGACTTTCATCCGTATCATAGGGTCTGCACCTCCCCCTATGGACTGGTTTCTCTGTGGGGTGTGTCATTGCTGGTATGAAGAGCTGGACCCTGAGCCATGGGCCCACTCTCTTTGTGGAGCCGGGTGCTGGCCAGCTGGAGCCATCTGTGAGTTGGGAGCTGAGTGAAGGCGTCCTTCCCTCTGTGACTGTGCTTGTTTGTGAAAACATTCACGGGCCCAATGTCCTGGCTTCAAACAAAAATGGCAGACGTCTTGTGCTCTGTTTCCCTGCAGGTTACCTCGGCTATAGCCCCTGCCCCGCGCTCTTCCTCCTCTCCTCCACTGCCCCCTGACCGGACCCTGAGATGAGTTATTATAATATGGCTGGGGTGCCGTGTGCTGCTGTGGGGTGTTAAACACACCTCCCTCCCCAGTAACCATCTGTTTGGCCTCTTTCTTTGATTGCACCACATCTCTAGCTTGCTTTAGTTGTAATTTCAGCAGCTGAGTTTGCATGTCTTTTAAATCAGCTGAACTTTTTACCTCCTCATCTGCTACTTCCTGCAGATGATGAATTAAGTGACGTTCCCATTTCTCTGCATCAGCAGTGGGAAGGTCAGGATTTGCTTTTATTGCTTTACTGACAGCTGCTGGAACACCATCAAGGATAGCTTGTCTAAAGAAATATCTCTGTCCCGCACCTTGCCCGTGGCAGTGTGTTCTATCATGCCACTCTTGCTTACACTGATCTAAATAAACTGTGGGGTTCTGTCCAGGTTTCCAATGAAACTTAGGCACCCCTGAACCCTCCGGGAGTGGGTAAGCCTCCCTAAGGGCTCCTGCGAACCTATTTAAGTGATTTGTCATGGGTTCTGAGTCGAGAACTGTGCGATTCCAACCTGCTGCCCGTTCCAATTCATCCATCCTAGTGGAAGTGACACATCTCCCCAACAAAGCTCTCACATCCCCCACTGCCAATGTGATCCCTTTGGTGAGGCTGTCCACTGAGTTCAACCATTTGCTGGCCCCCTCTGTTAGGGGGGGCAATTTCTCCACCAAGGCCTGAATGTCTCCCAGAGCAAAAGGTTTGTACCTGACTTGTGTACCTGCTTGGAACAAGGGATAGCTGCTGCTGGAAAAAGAACAATTTTCAAACCCTTGCGTCTCCTCATGCTCCATAAGACTAATGGGGTGTGATGTTACAGGAAGTGGTGTACTGGGTGTGGTGTTGTAGAGGGGAAGCGGTGTACTGGTGTTTTCCATCCGATTGGATGGAAGAGGAGGAGAGGTCATAACCTCTGAAGTGATCCGAAGAGGGCCTTCGGCCAAGGGGGGGTTCCCGGGCCTTGATGTGTTGTGGGGTGTCAGATTTAACATCCTGTCAGTTAATTCAGGCCTGTTTCCCCACCCAGGAGCGTCAGGAGGAACATATTTTTGCCCTGATGTCTCACTTAAAGTGAGCGAGAGGGGCCCTGGGGCCACTGGGTGGTAAAACGACACCTGTGACCTTGGGGGTGTTATTGGAGAGAAGGGAGGAGGGGTTATAGATATTGAGCTGACAGCTGCCTTTTGGGACCCATGTGTGTTCATAAAGTCTCTGAAGTCTGATGCACTCACTGATCCCACCTCACTCTTGGTAACCAGATTCTCTGATGTCATGGAATTCTCTTGTACTAAGGTGGAGGGAGCTTCTTCTATCTTTACCACGCCCCCTTCTACATGATATATTGGGTACATGCTTTTTACCGATGGTGCTGGTGGGGTGCTGTTATAGGGTGGAGGCTCAAGAATTCCTGTTTTCTCACTTTTCTCCATAGTCAGTAAATGTAACACTCCTTGTGCTATTAAAACCAGTTTAAACCACTCTTTGCAACTGCTGTCTGATGCAGTCAACAATTTTTTATATTTCCCTTTTTGTAAAGCATTGGCCTCTTTCTTTTGCTTTTCAAAACCTTCTATTTCTTCCTTACACGTCCTTATTTTTTTCCATATTAAACTCACCACGTTACTTTTACCTGTTTTGTCAGTTAATTCCTCTAATTTTTTTAAGAGCTGTTTTTCCTGTTTTTTGTCCTGCATTGATATATTTATTGCCTGTGTTATAATTTTCTTTTGTTCTTCTATGGGTTTAAATGAGGCGCTCCCGCACTTCTGACTAAAATTCCCTTCCATCTCAGCTGTTATACCTTTGTCCATTCTCACAGTAAAACATGCACACACCACACAGCTATTAATCTTTATTGTCACAGGAACCAGGACTCAGTGAATACACGGGTGCCTCCCACACTGGAAGGGTCGAGACAGACTGCGCGTTCCTTATGGCAAGTCAGCCCGTCCGATTCTTTTCCCGTGTACCACTCCGGAACTCTTTTTTCCTTCCTCTTCCACACACACACACGCTGGCCTTATAATTCAACAAGACTTACAACACTGAAGACTGACCAGCTCACGCTGGCCTTATAACTCACAGGACAGACCACGGACAAACAGACCAGCCCAACAGGCACGCGGAGCTCTGACGCCAGAAACCTCAGCAATAAAAAAGAATTTATTTTTATTTTATTTTTATTTTATTTTTTTTTTAGAACCTTTTGAGTGTAATATCAGATTGGTTTGACGTGTGTTGACTCCTCACAGTGCTCATACCCTCACTGGTTTAGAACATAAAAAAGATTTAGTATTCTGTGACTAATTTTATTCTATTTTTAACTGGTCCAAATTTTGGAACTCTTATCGGATTATTTTATCAGCGAAAGTCAGCGTGTTCATTTAAAAACTCTCACCTAGCCCCGCCCTTACTTATTTAATCTCGAATTATAAGTAAGTCTAAATTGTCACTGTTTTAAACTAGACACAACCTAGTAAGATTACAGTTGAACTTGGTCTCAGAGTTACAGGGTCAGCGGCGAATAAATTATTTATTTATTCTAAAACCCCGACCCCTCTGTTCCAAAAGCCCGTCGGCTTTTTGGTAGGCGCGACCACTGCGTGTTTTTACCTGGGACTTGGGTATTATTATTTACTTCATGTATACGTATACTTGTCTTATTTCATTATCTTAATGAGTCCAACACACTGAGTTAAAATTTGCCTATTAATGTCCAATCACAGATTTCGTTTAAACAGGAATCTGCTTACCTTCTTTGTAAAGTGACCGGTCAGTGATCAGTGCTCTGGACTCCTCTTCC
>JBBPBX010069290.1:0-18899 GCA_038048925.1 Garcialebias charrua
ACACACACACACACACACACACACACACACACACACACTTCCTGTCTAACGTCACTGCCACCCAGTCAGTGATACCGATCAGATCAGTGATCAATACACAGATTATATCATAATATCAATACATCAAACAAGTTCACCTGAAGATCATTCATTCATTCAAACTTTATTTATACAGGTTAATCCCATTGAGTCTCGGGGACTCATTTACAAGAGAGACCTGAAAAAATATCAGACAGTATCAGACAAAGTTCTTTTTTGTATAATTGCATTTTTAGATCAATAAACTGATTTTATAGTTGATAATTTCTAAGACAAAATTGGAACTCTAACAAGGTTGATTCAGTGGCCCTAGGTGGGTTCTTCTTCAGAGGACCTGACCCAACCTTGTTAGATTTATCTAGCTGGATTATTGAGCAGCAAACATGGAAGAGTTTATTATTGAGTAATAATGAGAATCTTCACCAGCATATTATTGAGTAGATTCTTCCTTTTACCTCCAAGATGTTTTAACAAGAATAAGACTCACAGTTTACCCATGAACACCAAATCTTCTCAGGGTTTTCCAGCAATGTTCACTGTTTGAGGAAAAGAGCTGATCCTGGATCAAATTTAAACGTCTAATGGAAAACCAGTGAAGGAGTTCTACAGGCAGTGTGTCTTTAGAAACAGTTTTTAAAATTGAGAAAGAAGTTTTATATATGGACTGAAGAATGTAATGGACCTACCCAGGGTCAAATTAAGGTTTTTGAACTGTCCAGTGATGACCTTTACTGACCACTCAGTAAAGCAAGACATTTACTACAAAATCATTCATTTAGCTATAATCTGATAAATATAGTCACCAAAAGAGACTATTTCTATCTTTGATTTTATTCTAATGTGATCAAAAGAATAACTTTTGTCATTTTCATGATGTGTGCTTTTAAGCTGTGTCATTCTGTAAGAGTTAAACTGTGTTCACTGCTGTGTTTAAAGGTGAAGCCTTCGGGTCACAGAGACCGGACGGTTTTGTTTAGAAACTCAGAGACAGTCTCATGAGCAGGGCTCCAGCGTTATCTGTCTTTTTTCCTAAACATTTCTCTCTGCTGCTGGCTTTAACCTTGGGTATGATAAGACAAATGAACTCCTCGACTGGTCCTTCCTTAAGTACTAGTGCTAAGCTTTTGCTGAGACTTCAGAGTCGGCAAGAGTCGGGAGAGAGTTGCTGGGAACTTCAAGAGATGTGAACTTTCCCAAGAGCTGGACACGTGTGGTCAAGAGCTAACGACCGGCGTCTTCAGCTAAGGACTGATAACAGGCTGTTATGAGTCTACTTCGAACAAGCGTAAGATCAAGAACTTGTCTATTCCTTCCTGGAATAAGTTTATCTTGAAGTCAGAGGCCTGAAGCTGACATATTCTCTGATGACCAAGCAAAACCAGGAGACGTTGGAAAACGTAAACCAGAACCTTGCTTGAAGGTATCGTACTGGTTCCCACAAGAATCCGTGCATCTGAAAGGCTACAAGGTCGTCCCTCTTACCGGGCAGTCGTCAAAAGGTAAAGAGCTGTTTACAAAACGTACTTGGATTTTAGCAGAAGTCGGATGAGAAGTGTCACTCTGGTATCATGCTCAGGATAATTTCTTCTTAAATCTTTCCTCCTATCTCTTTTCCCTCTCAATCTAAGCTGGAAACTATATTTTTTAAGTTAAAGAGCCCACAGACTAAATATGCTTAACATCTAATATTTATGTCTGTTGTGTTAAATTTAAGTGTGCTGACGTATTTGAATTGAAAGAAAGTGAAATCATGTCAATCAAGTGTAATGGTGTTAATTTAGTTGATTTATTTTAAATAAATGGTAGTGTCGCCTGGCATACCAAACTAAGTTAATGTCCATTGTCACTTAATGGCTCTGTTTATTTATCCATCATAAAGACCACAGAAATATTGGGTAAACTGAAAAAGAACAGAATCCGTGAACATTTACTATTCAATCTGAATAAGTAAATTAATTAAGATAAAGAGGTCAGTATTAATATTGACCTCCTCATAATTCTTACAAGAATATGGACTGAAGAATCGAGGAAATGAGCCCAGAAAGCAGTTAATTTATTTTACAGCTGAAGCTTGTTAACTGCAGGCACAATACTGTATTATATTTAAAAATTTATATCTAATCTAACTTTCATCTCAAAAATCCTTTAGAAAATAGTTGCAGGTCAGTTATGTGAACATCTGAACAGAACTAACCCATTTGAAGAGTTTCAGTCAGGGTTTAGAGCTCACCATAGCACTGAATCTGCACTGGTGAAAGTTACTAATGATACTTAGTTCCTTACTTAGAGAACTTTACTAATTGGCTTTTCTATGTATGTGAATGCTCCTGTAAAGAACCCTGAGACAACTTTGTTGTGATTTGGCAATAAACTGAATTGAATTGATATTCTCATGGTCTCTGACAATGGACAGGTGTCTATACTGGTCCTGTTAGACCTCAGTGCTGCATTTGATACAGTTGATTGCAATTTTCTATTACAGAAACTTAAAGATGATATTGGAATTACAGGAACAACTTTAAAATGGTTCAAATCATATTTATTTGATAGATTCCAGTTTGAAAATTAAATAATTAATCTTTTTCATACACCAAAGTTAGTCGTGGAGTTCCTCAGGGTTCGGTTCTTGGACCAATACTCTTTGCTTTATATATGCTTCCATTACGTAATGTTATTAAACAGCATGGGATACATTTTCATTGTTATGCTGATGACAGTTATATTTGTCAATGAAACCCAATGAATCCAATCAGCTACTTAGACTACAATCACGTCTGAAAGACATAAAACCATGTATGACCTCTACTTTTCTGCTTTTAAACTCAGCCAAGTCAGAGGTTGTGGTTTTTGGACCTGAGCACCTTAGGAATAAATTTTTCAGTCTTTCACCCTCCTTAGATTATATTAATCTGGCCTCCAGCTCTAATGTTAAAAATCTTGGTGTTATTTTTGATCAGGACATGTCTTTTATCCCCCACATTAAACATGTTACTAGAACCTCCTTCTTCCACCTGTGTAATATCACTAAAATTAAAAACATCTGATCTAAAAATGATGCAGAAAAACTGGTTCATGCATTTGTCATGTCTAGACTGGACTATTGCAATGGTTTGTTATCTGTGTGTCCAAATACTTCTTTAAAACATCTTCAGTTGATCCAAAATGCTGCTGCCAGAGTCTTAACTGGAGTTAGTGGGAGAGATCATCTCTCTCCAGTTTTAGTTTCTCTCCATTGACTCCCTGTCAAATCCAGAATAGAATTCAAAATCCTACTTCTGACCTACAAAGCTCTCAACAACCTAGCTCCTTTGAGATTAAACTGAGACCACACTGAAATTAGACTGAGACCACAGTGTCATTCTGTGTTTAAACAATGTTTAGGGACAAAAACATCTCGTCTGAACTGAAAATATTCTAATATCCAACAGAACAAACTAAATTTAGATTAAAAACAAGTTGAATTGAAATAAAACCCTTTTGTTTTTCAGCCGAGTCAGAAGTTGCTTCATAATTTATTTAAGACATCTTTCTATTTAAAAACTGGCATGAGTTTCTTTAACCTGGGAGAACTGATTGATTAGTTTTATTCAAATGAAACAGTTTCCAAACATCGAAGACAAACTTTTAGTTTAAATTAAGCTTTGTTTTGTTTTTCTCTGTAGACAAATCACACTAAACAGAAAGTCATATTAAAACATTTGACTAAAGTTTCCGATATTAAAAATATAAATACTTTGTATGATGTCTAAGTGATAAAACCAAATGTTTACAAACATCTCATCATGTCAACCCATTGCCATGGCAATAAAAACAAAAAAACATTTCAACACTAGCAGGAATGAGTCTCAAACAAATGGGTTTTCTGATTCTATAGGGTTCCCCAAATCCTCAGGTTCCTCAGAAGCTCCAGGTTCCTCCGAGTCTCCAAGTTCCTCCGAGTCTCCAAGTTCCTCCGAGTCTCCAAGTTCCTCCGAGTCTCCAGGTTCCTCCGAGTCTCCAGGTTCCTCCGAGTCTCCAGGTTCCTCCGAGTCTCCAGCTTTATCAAAGTTCCCAAGTCTACAAAGTCCTCATATTCCTTGGACTTTCCAGGTTCTTAAAGCTCTCGGAACTCAGGTGTGCTCTGTGTCTCTGGTTCTGTATGAGTTCTGGTCCTTCTTACAATTCAATGATGGGTGTAATCGACCAGGTGGAGGGGCCTGAAACAGAGCCAATCACAGTCCTGCTGTTGTGATGATGTCACTTCCTCCTGCAGCAGCGGTAGCAGCATGCAGGGCAGCGCCTGCCATACTCCTCTTCACTTTCTTTGATCGTATATGGAGGAGGGGCCGAGCTCTTCTCGGCGTACGGGTTCTCGCTGTTTAAAGCCATCGGATTGGCTATGACTGTTCCCATGTCAGAGGAACGGAGCTTGGCCCGTGGGATGGTCACCTGACCGTATGGGTTTTCCAGGGAGATGTTGATGTTTGAAGACATGACAAAGTCTCAAGGGGGTAGGGGGTTGGTGTGACGTCAAACGGGAGACTTCTGGATAGAAAGAGAGGGAGAAAGGTTGTGTAAAAATAAAAAAACTACACAGTATGAGATTTACACAAAATTATAAAGTCTGAAAAACTTTCATGATGTCACTTGCTCTACACTAAAGAAGCTCAGCTGACAGACTCAACCATCAACAAACCAATCAAATCCAAGAATTTGAGAGACAATTTGTTTGTTTGTACACAGGTTCTGTCAGAAGTTTCCACCTTGTTCCTGAATGCCAAATTAATTTCTGTCTTTTAGTGATTGTTTGGTTCTTTTTGCATGGTGGAATCTTCAACAAATAACCTCAATTATTGTCTTTGTCTCTCAGCTGCTCTTCTGCCTCCAACCATTTGCTTATTGAGCAAACAGGTCAACAGAGGGCACAGTACCGTAATCACAGCTCTCTACACAGCCTTTACTCACCTGGACCAAAGAAACATGTCTGTAAGGATGCCGTTTGTGGACTTGAGTCTCATTTTCAATACAGTAATTCAGGAAGTAGTCAGGAAACTGAGCGACCTGAGCCTGGACGTCTCACTGTGTGCATAGATATTGGATATCCTGAGCAACAGACCAGAGAATGTAAAGATGGGAGTTCACACATCCTCCACCTTTGTTCTAAACACAGGTACACCACAGGGGTGTGTCCTCAGCCCCCTCTCTCACATATGACCGCATCCCATTAACTCCGCTAACACCACTGTCCATTTCGCTGACACCACCACCATTGTAGGATTCATAATGGACAACAAAGAATCAGTCTACAACAGGGGTGTCAAAGTCAAATACACCGAGGGCCCCTAAAAAAACAAATTTGCTACAAGCCAAGGGCCGGACTGGTTCAATGTTTATTATAAGGGGTGATATAAGAAATTTTTTCTTCTTTCTGCACCCTTTTCATTCAGTGTTTTCTTTTTGATGAATTTGTTTCATTTTGTCACTTTTAAATGAATGAATTAAATGAAATATTAAATAGCTTTACATCTGCTAAGTTCTTGGCATAAATCAACACAGACATGTTCCGGCTTTTAGTATTTTACATTGTTTTATAATGTAGCCGTTTATGGGTTTTTTTTTATACAGTTTTCTTGTGATTTTTAATTAATATGCTTTTTATGATTGTTTACTGTTGGCTGCAAGTATCAAGCTGTGAAATCCTTCATTTTCTACAGCTGATAGCTGTTGGTCAATAATTATGATGAAGTTGAACAACTTCTCGATAAACATTTTGAGCTCCGTGGCTTCAGCGGTGTGTCTTTCTTGTTCAATCCGGGGCGGGCGCACTAATTTTGGTCAGCCGCTCTCAGCCTGTCCCTCCTATGAGATGGTCAGGTCAGACAGCGGGTCGGACTGGATGTAGCTCGCCGCGGTCGGTCTCCCTGTTTCGGTTCAGAGAGAGTGGCGTCCCGCTAAAGCCCCAGAGCTTGAATGTCCAATGTAAAACTACAAGTAACTTGACCATGGTTTAATGTGGCGCTATGGCTCTGCAGACATTGCACGTTGCTGTCTTGTGGCGTTTAGTGTAAAATACTTCCACACAGTGGACATGTTATGATGAAAAGTTAGCTAGCTGTTAGCTAAAGTGCTACTCACAGTCCGCACGCTGTAGCTGGCTGCAAACTATGAAATGGATTTCCTGAATGTGATGTGAGGCGGGTCTTATTACTCTGGGTTCATGAGACACGACTCCGGATTGGATCGGCCCCACCTCTACTACCGTTGCATTGTGGGGAATGTAGTGTTGGTGCGTGCAAAACACTAGGGGGTGGCTGTGGCCTGCGGGCCGTTTCTAATAGTAATTAAATATCATCCAGGGGGCCATAGATAATTAATTAGCGGACCGGATCTGGCCCGCGGGCCTCGACTTTGACATATGTGGTCTACAAGGAAGAGATCCAGCACTTGACAGAATGGTGCCACAATAACAACCCATGTAAATACAAGTAAGACCAAGGAACTTATTCTAGAATTCAGGAGATCCAATCTTTATTGCCTCTGCACTTAAAGTTCCTCATGTCATCATCTCAGCCGATCTCTCCTGGGCTGTCAACATCTCCTACCAGGTGGGGAAGGTCCAACAGAGGCTTCATTTCTTCAAGAAGTTAAAACAGGCTCACCTCCCTGGCCCCCTGCTTGTGAACATTTACAGCGCTACCATCAAGGCATCTGGTTAGGATGCCTCCTGGACGCCTCCCTGGTGAGGTGTTCCGGGCATGTCCCACCGGGAGGAGACCCAGGGGAAGACCCAGGACACGCTTGAGGGACTATGTTTCTCGGCTGGCCTGGGAACGCCTTGGAATTCCCCCGGAGGAGCTGCTCCAAGTGGCTGGGGAGAGGGAAGTCTGGGCCTCCCTACTTAGGTTGCTACCCCCGCGACCCGACCCCGGATAAGCGGAAGAAGATGGATGGATGGATGGATGGATGGACCATCAAGTCCATACTGACCTACTGCTGCACAGTCTGGTTTACCTGCGCTGAGGAGGACAGGAGGGACCTGCAGCGGGGGGTGAGGACAACTGAAAAAAATAATAGGGACCACACTACCCTACTACCCTCACTCGGTGACATTTACACTGACCGACTCCAGAGGAAGGCCACTAGTTTTGCAAAGGACCCCACTCATCCAGAACACACCCTGTTCTCTCTCCTCCCCTCTGGTTGTGAAACCAAACCACCACAGATCTAACCAGAACTCGTAACTGAATGTCTGAGAGCAAATTTGAACAAACTGTTTACTATTTATACATACAGTCTATCCAAGATATGTACTTCTATCTTAATGCTGGGTGTGTATTGCTGCCATGGAGGATTCAAAACTGTGTTTCACTGTTTTTAGTTGGTTTTTAACTTATGCAATGACAATAAAGATCTATTTTATTCTATTAATCTCACGCCATCTGCTTCATCCACTGCTACACCAACTTCCTTCATGTCCTCCTTTACGAATGATGTCCACAGATCTTCTCTGAGGTCTTCCTCTTTATCTCCTGCCTGGCAGCTCCATGTCCTACATCCTTTGTCCAATGTGTCCACCGTCTCCCCTCACCATGTGTCTATTGTGGGATGTAACTAAGTACAAGTACTTTGTTACTGTACTTAAGTACGTTTTTCATGTATCTGTACTTTACTTAAGTAGAATTAAATGTGGGTACTTTTTACTTTTACTCCACTACATTTTACATAAAGTATCAGTACTTTCTACTACACTACATTTCTATAATGTGTTGAGTTACAAGTTACATTCACGTTGCAGTTTTTTGATTTGTCATTAGTTGGAAAGTACCGTAACTGATGTCGAGAGAGGAGTTGGTCCACTGAATCACTGCAAAGTGGACAGGTAACATTAGACCTGCCTTCAAGAAGAGCTGAACCAATGACGTATATTCTAGTATAAACGTCATTGAGCAGGGAGCTCCCACAGCACCACTAACACACCCAAAATGGATTCCACCGCAGAGAGTCAGCCAGAACATACACAACACCCATGTCCTTATTGAAATATTATTAAAATATTATTGAAAGATTAATGAAAAACTGTTCAGTACAGGAGGACATATTGTCTCTCTCTAAAGAACCAGCCTGGACTCAAAAAAACTTTGGAAACCAACTTCTTCTGAACTTGAACAAGAAATTCTTGCTGCAATATTAAAATGTGTCAGTTCATGGATGTTAGGAGACAAGAGATGTCTCCAAATGTCTTGATACTCAGGCCCAAATTTTGAAATGGTGTCAGGAAGTTAAAATATTGTTCACTATCGACCCTTTACAAGACAGTATCTGAACAAAATCTACACAATTAGAAAATAAGGTGACTATGGATGTTTCTCTTTCAGGGACTGGTTTACTATTCAGTGCATAACGTTAAATAAATGTTATATAAGATTAAAAACATTTCTATTTTTCATGCAGAGGGAAGAGAGAGTATTTTCAATATTGCTTGCTGAGTTATACAGTCATACTAAATTTTGTTCTTCAGCAACTCTCTGAATTTTTTTAACTTAATGTTCAACCATTTTTTAAACAAACACACTTTTTAATTTGTTTATTAAACAATTAATACAAGTTTTAAATGATTAAATAAAGCCTAAACTAAGCATTTACTATCTGGACTTTTAAAAACTGTAAGTACTCATCACACATAAAATGTTTATTCCCTCATCAACAGGAGTAATTTAGCTGTCGAATCTAAATAATGGATAATCCAATACATGTGAAGTTCTGACGTGTGTCAGTTTAATCTGAGTCATACGAGCAGATCCCTTAGTTGTCCCTGCAGGAAGATTTAGTTTGACTAATGGACTATTTTATCTGTAACCTGCATTCTGTGCATATAAACTGTCCTTCCATCCATGTGCGCTTTCAGACAAAAGAACGTCACAATGTGTGTATAGAACACTGGTGGTCACTGCGATGTGTTTCACAAACCATCAGCAAAATAATTTACTGTAACTAGACTAAACTCATGCAATGTGAGATCAGAAAAAAAACTGCACTTTTAGAAAAAGCGATCTATAGGAGACTGAATGTATACAGGAATAAACAGGCAGCACTGTGCCAGCCTTTCAGGATTTACAGTAATCAGTCTTAATGAAAATACTAATGGGCTGAATGCGAGCCATCAGATCCTGTAAAGTGAGAAACAAATTCAGCTGGAACAGAAGAGCTTTCTTCATAGCACAACAGTGTTGTTTTTGTTAACGTAATGATGACAAAAATTTTTTGTCAAAGCCCCCTTTTTTCATGACAATAATGAGACGGTAACGAAATAAACATTGCTCTTTAATGACTAAAACATGACGAAATGTGTGCGAGTTTTCGTTGACGAGACGAGACTGAACGAAAATGTTAGTCGGTGGTCCGACAATAAATTACATTTCTGCCCATAATTATATTCTGTGTCGGAAAGTAAGCTGTTTGGTCACGCCCACCACCGTGGTACTGATGCGCCACGCGCATCAGCATCGCTCACCTGTGACTTCCTTTCAACCTGGACCATGGAAGATGCTGCACGTTGTACGAAGGGGCTCGGTGGCCGAAAACCCAGATAGGATTTATGGACTAATTTTGTATTTAACCCAACTGAAAGAAGAACCGAATGTATCATGGTCGAGGGAGACAGAGGTAAATGTGGATTAAAACTTGGTGGAAAAAACACTACAAATCTGAAGCGACACCTGAAGGCTCATCACCCTGATATTTTTTCAAAGGTAAGTTAGTTACAACAACTACTACTATTTTTGTAATTTTCATACAATGTTACTTGACAAACCATGAACCAAACGGGTTGTGACACAATTCACAACAACAGTTTCGTGCAAACTTAATGTTTTTTTTTAATTTTTTATTTATAAATCCTGTCCTTGTTTGCGCATGTGGATGCTAACTTTGTGCTATTAGCTTGTTTGTGCTAATCTACCATTGGCTACTGTTACGTGTAAAACATGCAGGGATATATGGCTGATAGGTTGTGTTTGAGTGACTGAATATCAAACCTGTTGCTGTTACCCCATGTGTCTGTTGGGTCTGCATCCTTTTTAGCTAAACACTACTTGCATTACATTTTAAAATGAGACAACCTACATTTTTCTGATAAATGTTTACAGTAAAAAGTGTTTGGGCCAAAAAAATACTTCATTTTAAATAGATAAATTGAATCAAAACGTTTGCAAAAGAGAAAAGATACATTTTCTTAGATTGAGTGTTTATTGGTAGAAGAAAAATGGACAAAGTAATGTATTAAAAAAAAGCTGTTTTCAATCTAATGAAAAGAAAAAAACAATATAAAAAAATACTAAAGTCATTCTGTTTTCTTAACATGGTATTTAGTAAGCCTGGGGACTTTGGGTAAGGCTCTCTGGTGCTGAGGTCACCGAGGTAGTTAAAAAGCTCCGCGGTGACAGGGCTCCGGGGGTGGATGAGATTCACCCTGAGTTCCTTAGGGCTCTGGATGTTGTGGGGTTGTGTTAGCTTACGCGATTCTGCAATATCGTGTGGACATCGGGGGCAGTTCCCTTGGATTGGCAGACTGGGGTGGTGGTTCCCCTATTCAAAAAGGGGGACCGTAGGGTGTGTTCCAACTATAGGGGGATCACACTCTTAAGCCTCCCTGGTAAGGTCTATTCAGGGGTTCTGGAGAGGAGGGTCCATCGGATAGTCGAACCTCAGATTCAGGAGGAGCAATGTGGTTTTCGTGCTGGTCGTGGAACACTGGACCAGGGGCCTCATGTATCAAAGACTTGCGTGGATTTCTTACTGAAAAGTGACGTACGGTCAAATCCAGAAAAGTGTCTACGCACAAAAGAATCCAGATTTATCAAGCTGTGCGTACACCGGTATCCACGCACATTCCTTTTGTACATCACAATGAACGTGGAACTGAGCGCACGTCAGACACCTCCCCTGACACGCCTACATTTACATATGTTAAACAGATGCAAATTACTTCCTGCATGTGTGAAGGACATGTTTGTTTGATCCCTGCGCGATCAGAAATCATTTCTAGATTCAGGAAAACAATGGATTTAATATAATATGAGTGAGGACAAACATCCCAAGTAAGAATAGTAATAAACTGTGTTCATCACGCAAAGAACGAGTGATTGTGTGCCGGTATTCGTGTGCGCGCACGCTGCTGTCAGGTGCGCCACCGGCTCATTCATTCATTCTGAGTGAAAATATTAACTTTGCGCACGAGTTAATTACCATAATTACTGTAAACACAGAGGAACTTACTTGGATGTTTGCTAGAACATAGATCTTCGTTTATTTAATAGATGATATGAAGAAACGAGTCTCTGCGTCTCAGTGGAGACTTTTCATGACATGACGTGATGTTGGAGTCTCCAAAGCGCGCGCTGCAGCCTTGTGCGCAATCTGTTTGTCTGTGAAGCTTTTACTCCCATACAAGTTATAAATGGTGTACTTTCACGTGTCATTTTGGAGACATCTACAATAAACACAGATAATGACACACCTCCACTGCCGTGTAACACCGGCGAGGGTGCACGCGCGCTCAAAGCGCGACCATAACTCAGCCTTTGGGATCATATGGATGAGACCATTCCATTGGACATGAATCGGCTTTGTGTGGACTGGACTGGCACAGCCCTGATCGACCTGCCAGCTCCCTCTAAGCTCCTGTGGAACCCCAGTTTCTGCACGTGCACGCGTGATGCGCGGCCCCTGTGTTGCGCCAGTGCGCAGCAGTGCCAAACTGAAAAATGATTATTTCTGAAAACGGCTGATAAGCCATATCCTAGATCAGAGAATTATATCTGTTTATAAATAAATGCTCTGCGTGTTACACTATCTATATCCTCCAGTAAGGCTGAATGTATCCGTTCCTGTTACATTTATTTTTTGCACAACTTTGCGCGTCCATGTGGATGTACTTGTTAATCGTGTGTTTGGTGGGAATATTAATCATTTTCACATCATGAACAGTTAATAGTAATAATAATAATAATAATAATAATAATAATAATAATAATAATAATAATGAATTCAATTTATAACGCACCTTTCATTAATGAAAATCTCAAAGTGCTACAAAGTGCAACAGAATTTAATGTCGATAAAACAAATAATAAAACAGTTAAAATCAACAACAGTATCAACTAAGATCAAAAGTAGAATCATGAGGAGTATAGTATGCTCGGTTGAAAAGAAAGGTCTTCAAGCCGCTCTTAAAGTCAACCACAGACTGTGGGGCTTCAGTTTCTCAGAAGCACCTGTAAGTGTCGCCAAAGGAACAAGAACCACAGAAACGTGCGTACGCAAGCAGGGGAGCTGGCGTGGAAATGTACGTGGATGCGCAGATATTCACGTTCATTTCAGTTTTGATACATACGGGGTTTTGCGTGGAAAGTGACGTGCGCAATGTTTTTGTGCGCACGCACGGTTGATACATGAGGCCCCAGNNNGAACCTCAGATTCAGGAGGAGCAGTGTGGTTTTCGTCCTGGTCGTGGAACACTGGACCAGCTCTACACCCTCAGCAGGGTCCTGGAGGGTGCGTGGGAGTTTGCCCAACCAGTTTACATGTGCTTTGTGGACTTGGAAAGGCATTTGACCGCGTCCCTCGGGGGGTTCTGTGGGGGGTACTCCGGGAGTATGGGGTACCAGGCCCTTTGATATGGGCTGTTAGGTCCCTGTACGACCGGTGTCAGAGCTTGGTCCGCATTGCCGGCAGTAAGTCAGGTTCGTTTCCAGTGAGAGTTGGACTCCGCCAAGGTTGCCCTTTGTCACCGATTCTGTTCATAACTTTTATGGACAGAATTTCTAGGCGCAGCCAAGGTGTTGAGAGGATCCGTTTTGGTGGCCTTAGAATCGCTTCTCTGTTTTTTGCAGATGATGTGGTCCTATTGGCTTCATCAGATCGTGATCTACAGCTTTCGCTGGAGCGGTTTGCAGCCGAGTGTGATGCGGCCGGGATGAGGATCAGTTCCTCCAAATCCGAGGCCATGGTCTTGAGCCGGAAAAGGGTAGCATGCCCTCTCCGGGTCGGGGAGGAGGTCCTGCCCCAAGTGGAGGAGTTTAAGTATCTCGGGGTCTTGTTCACGAATGAGGGAAAACTGGAGCGTGAGATCGATAGGCGGATAGGTGCAGCATCCGCAGTGAAGCGGGCGCTGTACCGGTCTGTCGTGGTGAAGAGAGAGCTGAGTCGAAAGGCAAAGCTCTCAATTTACCGATCGATCTACGTTCCCACCCTCATCTATGGTCATGAGCTTTGGGTTGTGACCGAAAGAACGAGATCTCGGATACAAGCGGCTGAAATGAGTTTTCTCCGCAGGGTGTCTGGACTCTCCCTTAGAGATAGGGTGAGAAGCTCAGTCATCCGGGAGGGACTCAGAGTAGAGCCGCTGCTTCTCCACATCGAGAGGAGCCAGTTGAGGTGGCTCGGGCATCTGGTTAGGATGCCTCCTGGACGCCTCCCTGGTGAGGTGTTCCGGGCATGTCCCACCGGGAGGAGACCCAGAGGAAGACCCAGGACACGCTGGAGGGACTATGTTTCTCGGCTGGCCTGGGAACGCCTTGGGATTCCCCCAGAGGAGCTGCTCCAAGTGGCTGGGGAGAGGGAAGTCTGGGCCTCCCTACTTAGGCTGCTACCCCCGCGACCCGACCCCGGATAAGCGGACGAAAATGGAGGGATGGATGGTATTTAGTAAGATATGTTGACACAAATCATCATGCATAATATATGTACATATAGACATAGAAATATTTTTTATACTTCATTTTAAATAAATAAATTGAATCAAAACTTTTGCAAAAGAGAAAATATACATTTTCTTAGATTGAGTGTTTATTGGTAGAAGAAAAATGGACAAAGTAATGTATTTTAAAAAAGCTGTTTTCAATCTAATGAAAAGAAAAAAAACAATATAAAAATACTAAAGTCATTCTTTTAGGCAACTTTTTCTAGCCTAATGCTGCAAAATTGTACTCTCTCTTCTAATTTCTAAGACATTTAAGCTTCTTTCTGCTATTTTAGATAATATATATGTAGTAGGCATGACCGTGCCCGCTCTGATACCTTTGTATTTTTGAACTGTTCCAGAGATGACCTTTACTGACCTCTCAGTAAAGCAAGACATTTACTACAAATCATTCCATTAGTTGTAATCTGAGAACATAGTCACCAAAAGAGACTATTGGCTTCTTTAATTTTATTCTAATGTAATCAAAAGAATAACATTTTGTCATTTTCATGATGTGTGCTTTTATGCTGTTATTCTGTAATGTGAAACAGGCGTAAGCCTGTGTACAGCACCTGTACGGGCGGACGCAGACATTTCTACCTTTCTTTGAACCTTTCTACCTTTCTTGAACGTAGAGTGCGACAGGCGCAAGCCTGTGTACAGCACCTGTGTGAATCGGACGCGGACATTTCTACCTTTCTGTGATTAAGTTTTGTGTTTTAGTTAGTTAGTTTTAGAGCAACTGTCTTTTCTGACTGCGTTGTGGATCTGCAAACATAAGTTGCCGGTCAAAGCAGATGACCGCTTGTCCTGAGCCTGGGTCTGCTAGAGGTTTCTTCCTTCTAAAAGGGAGTTTTTCCTTTCCACTGATGCCATTGTGCTTGCTCAGGATGGGAGATCGTGGCGAAGCCAAGATTTGACTTGTTTGCTAGTCTAACCGGGATTTTAATAATAGTAGGGGCTGCTAGCTCCCGCTAGCTTCAACACGAATTTAGCTTCGAGTATCACGTAGCTGCACTTATTGTTCGCTTACCTGCTGCCTCTCTCAACTTCCTGTGTCCTCTGGACTGTTCTGTACTCTCTCCTGTACTCCTTCAAGGTAATGCTCGTTCGAGTTACATCTCTCTGCTTCTTGTTTATCTTTTTCGGAGCCGTGGGCCTGCTGCTAGCGGCTAGCTCTGTGCTAGCCTCCACCGGCTCGTGGATGTTGACGTATTCCGCTTCGCAGTTGTTTGAACTTAACAACTGCTCCATTCCTCCTTCTATTTCCACCATCAAACAACTGGGACTTCTGCGTAGACCTCGTTACATCCATAGAAGCTCTCGAAAGAAAACCGTTTATTCTCAAGCGAACTCGGATTCGATTAGTGCTGTCTGGGCTGAAAGACGTGTCGCACCTCGATGGCGTCATCAGAACGCTGCGTCTGTAGGCCTTTGTAGTCCTCTGCGCACGAAGTGGCGAGGAAAACGTGGAGTGGACTTCAGTCTGCTTAAACCGGTTCAAAAAGCTCCTATTCCAACTGGTATTAAATTAGAACTTTTCAATGTGCAGTCTCTTTCCAACAAGTCATGTTTAATTCATGATCACATTCTGGAGAAGGACTTGGACCTCATGTGTCTTACAGAGACGTGGCACCAACCAGAGGTGTTCAGTTCTCTGAATGAAGCTTGTCCCTCTGGATACAGTTATCTGCAGAGAGCCCGCAGCACTGGCCGCGGTGGTGGTCTGGCTGTAATTTATCGCAGTAATTTAAAATTGTCTCATCTGTCTTCTCAGGACTTTTCCTCTTTTGAATGTCTGGCTTTCAGCTTCAAAGCCCCACTCCTGATGAATGTTATATTAATTTATAGACCTCCCAAACCGCATGTTTCATTTAACTCAGAGATGCATGACCTTCTCACTTTTTTCTGCACCTCCCCTGTGAAGACTATTTTTCTTGGCGACTTAAATATCCACGTGGACAATTCTTCTTCACCTCTGGCAACAGATTTTAAGTCTCTTCTGGACTCTCTTAATCTCACTCAACATGTTGACGCCCCTACGCACAGCAGGGGGCATACTCTGGATTTGGTGATTACAGACACTGTACTCATCAATAACTTATCTGTATATGACCTGGGTGTCTCAGATCACAGGGTCATCTCCCTGGAAGTGCCTTCATCTTCGCCTGCTTCAAACCCAAAACGACCCATCCAGTTCCGTGACCTTAAAAACATTTCCCTTGATGTTCTGTCTGCTGATCTTCACACCCTGACCGCTGTCAATCATTCATCTGCAGATGACTCTGTGGATTACTACAACCAATCTCTTCGGGAGCTCCTGGACCTACACGCCCCCTTGAAGACAAGACTGGTGTCTTTCTCGCGCTCAGCCCCTTGGTACACTGATGAGCTGCGCAGGATGAAGGCAACTGGCCGTGCTATTGAGAGACGTGTAAAATCATCTGGTCTCTCGGTACACAAGCAAGCGTACAAAGAACATCAGAAAGCGTACGCCTATTCTCTTAAAGAAGCACGCTCCAAATATTATTCTAACATCATCAACACCTGCCCTGGAAACTCTAAACAGCTCTTCTCCACAATCACTCGTCTGCTTAATCCCATTAAGCAAACTCTTGAGGACTCTGCTCAAAAATGCGACCTGTTTCTTTCATCTTTTAAAACCAAAGTTGACACTATCAGATCTCAGCTCCACAACCTCCCCGTTCTCAGTGTGCCACCCACCCGTCTGCATTCTGGGACCCTAAACAGCTTTGACGAAGTTGTTCAGAGTGAGGTGGAGGCCATCATCAAGAAAATGAAGCCTTCATCCTGCGCCCTGGATCCTTTCCCCTCGTCTCTCATAAAAACCAATCATTCTGCAATAGGCCCACTTATCACTCAAATAATAAATCAGTCTCTACAATCTGGTCATGTTCCACTGCCTCTAAAAACCGCCATCATTAGGCCTCTTCTGAAAAAATCTAATTTGGATCCCGACATTTTTTCTAATTACCGCCCAATTTCACACCTCCCTTTTCTGTCTAAAGTGCTGGAAAAAGCTGTTGCTGCTCAGCTGCAGGATCACCTACAACAACACTCCCTGTATGAGAAGTTCCAGTCTGGATTCAGGGCAGCTCACAGTACAGAGACTGCATTGCTGAGGGTTACCAATGATGTCCTCTTGGCTGCTGACACTGGCTCTCCCTCCATCCTTGTCCTCCTTGACCTCACTGCAGCCTTCGACACTGTGGACCATAGTATCCTCCTCCACCGTCTTCATGTGGAGGTCGGTCTCTGCGACACAGTCCTGGACTGGTTCAAATCTTTCCTCTCCAATAGGCTGGAATGTGTTAGTCTTGGCAACGCCACGTCCCAGACAGTTTGTGTCTCCTGTGGTGTCCCTCAGGGGTCGGTTCTGGGGCCCCTGCTGTTTTCCCTTTACATGCTGCCTTTAGGTCAAATTATTAATCAGTTCAACATTTCTTTTCACTGTTATGCCGACGATACACAGCTTTACATCAGGACTGGAGCATCCTCATCTTCCACCTTGTCATCTCCATCTTCACTCACTGCCCTCTCTGCCTGCCTGGAGGCAATTAGGGCATGGATGAATCAGAACTTTCTTCAATTAAACTGCTCCAAGACTGAGGCCATACTGATTGGCACCCCTCACCAGGTACAAACATCTCCTATAACAACACTTTCCTTTTCTGGACAAGACATCCCCCTCTCCACCTCTGTTACTAATCTTGGAATAAAAATGGACTCCAATCTTACATTTGAAAATCACATTAAGCTTCTGTTTAAAACTTGCTTCTTCCATCTTCGAAACATCTCCAGACTTCGCCCATCCCTAACTTTTTCCGATGCTGAGAAGCTCGTCCATGCTTTTGTCTCCTCCAGGCTCGACTACTGCAACTCCCTGTTTATTGGAATCCCTGGCAAAAACCTTCAGAAACTTCAATATATTCAAAACAGTGCAGCAAGGATCTTGTTGAGAGTTCGTAAATTTGAACATATTACGCCCATTCTCCATAACCTTCATTGGCTTCCTGTCGCCTACAGAATTCAGTACAAAACTGCTCTCATTACACATCAATGCTTACACGGAACTTCACCAGATTATCTGAAGGATATTCTTATTCCATACTCATCCACCCGTTCGCTGCGGTCACAGAACAGCAATCTCCTTCACATTCCGAGAACCAAATTAAGGACCATGGGAGACCGGGCTTTCAGTGTGGCTGCCCCCCGCCTGTGGAACTCTCTTCCTGACTGTCTAAGAGCCCCACAGTCTGTGGTTGACTTTAAGAGCGACTTGAAGACCTTTCTTTTCGACCAAGCATACTCTACCTCCTCATGATTCTACTTTTGATCTTAGCTGATATTGTTATTGATTTTAATTGTTTTATTTGTTTTATTGTCATTTAATTCTGTTGCTCCTTGTAGCACTTTGAGATTTTCATTAATGAAAAGTACGTTATAAATTGAATTCATTATTATTATTATTATCCCACCAAGAACAAGGCAGGTAAGATGGCACCGGACCAACTTTTCAATGATTTCATCCCAAAGTTTGAATACCCGGCCAAACTCCATCATGACCAGGGCCGAGAGTTCGAGAATGAGCTCTTTAAGAATCTCAGACGATTTGCTGGTGTGGCTCACTCAACAACTTCCCCGTACTACCCTCAGGGTAATCCAGCTGATCGATTGCTTCGCACCTTACTGCAAATGCTCCGGACTCTGGGGGAGAGGAGAAAGATGACTGGAAGGATCACCTACCTCATGTGCTCCATGCTTATAACTGTACCAAGCACGAGGCTACGGGGTTTTCCCCCATTTGTTGTATTCTCGACATCCCCGCCTTACTGTTGACATTCTCTTAGGCCTTCTAACAGAGCAACAGAATGACATCACAGAGCCAAGTGGATATGCTGAGAGGTGGGCTGGAAAGATGGCAGAAGCGTATCGAAGAGTCAGTGCAAACAGCCAACAGTCTAGTTCAAAGGGAAAGTCGCACCATGATAAGAAGAGTAGAGGTGTTTCCTACAGCCTGGGGATAGAGTCCTAGTACAGAACCTCAGCGAACGATGTGGTCCTGGAAAGCTTAGACCGTATGGGGAGCAGCAGATCTTCATTGTAAGAGAGCAGGTGG
>JBBPBX010069291.1:5152-18899 GCA_038048925.1 Garcialebias charrua
GCGGATAAAGAAGCCTCATTGACTGCATGATCATTCATCTCACAAACAAGACGTTTGGGGGGCTTGATTGACCCACGGTCCCTAAGAACATGACGTTTAGGTAGTGTGGAAACAACCTGAAGTCTGGAACCTGGAATAGAAGTGTCTGAACAGTCACCTTCCAGAGCAGTTGTTACAGGGGTATCATTGTCTAGAGGATTGTCAATGGGAAGGGCTAAGTCTGTGAGGACATTGTCAGGAGAGGACATGTCTGGGTAATGTCGAGACTCTTCCACATCGTCAACCGTTGAGTGGGCAACATCATGGACAGGGATTAGATGACTGGTTGGATTGGATGTGGCAATCGTGAGATGGTCAGACTGGGTGGCACTGGATCTCCGGTCAAATGAGTCGCCATCTTCTGAAAGGATTCCATCATTGCCAGTCTGCATTAGCCAGTTGACTGTGCGAACATCACTGTCTTCCATTATGTCAGGTACATTAGGGCGTAGACCACTACCATGTGTAGCGGCATCACTGACAGAGTGCACAGATTTACAGTCCTCATCATCCTCGCAGGGCAAGAAGCTAACAGAGAGTAGCAGGTTCCTGTGGACAACTCTCTCTCTACCTGTTAGAACATCCTTGACTCTGTAGACATTGATATCTGGCTTGACTGACACAACCTCATAAGGGGTAGACTCCCATCTGTCCGCAGTCTTTCGTTTACCCGGCACACCTCTGTTGGCGATTAGTACTCTGTCCCCAACAACGAGAGGTGAACCCTTGACCTTGCGGTTGTACAACCTGGCATGACGAGCCTGGGCTTTTGCACTGCTCTTCTGTGCAATCTGAGCAGCCTCATGTAGACCTCTCTTCATGTGAGAAACAAAGTCTGAGTAATTGACAACAGCATCATTGGTGAGGGCATGCTGAAACATGACGTCAACGGGTAGACGAGGGATCCTTCCAAACACAAGGTAGAATGGTGCAAACCCTGTTGTCTCATGCTCTGTGCAGTTATAGCAGAAAGTGAGTAGCTGCAACATTTGTGGCCACTTTGCTTTTGGCTGAGGGGGAAGAGACCTGATCATTTCTCCTAGAGTCCTGTTGAATCGCTCTGCGACACCATTTCCCATCGGGTGATAAGGAGTCGTATGGGATTTCTGTACTCCAGCCATATCTAGAAGTTCTTTGATTAGCTTGCTTTCAAAGTTGGCCCCTTGATCCGAATGAATACGGCGAGGAAACCCATAAATGAGAAAGAAGCCATTCCAGAGACGACGAGCAACTTCCTTGGCAGTCTGATTCTTGCAGGGGAAGGCATGTGCCATCTTGGAGAAATGATCGGTCACAACTAGCACATCCACAGACTTGTTGCCTTGTTCAGCAGTCCAAAAGTCTATGCAAACTAACTCCATAGGTTCGGAAGTGACTATGTTCTTGAGTGGTGCACGGCTTTGCGGCTCAGGTGTTTTTCCTACTATGCAACGCTGACAGGATCGAACATAGTTCATAACATCACGTTCCATGCCGCTCCAGAAGAATCTTTGCCTCACCAGAGACAAGGTACGGTGCTGGCCTTGGTGACCCGCTGCGTCATGAAGACCATGGAGAACTTTCTGCTTCAATGAGTCAGGCACTATGAACTGGAGGATCTTTCTGTTCATGTGGGGATCTCTCTTTGCCTTGTATAGCATGCCATTCTGTATGGTGAGTCTAGTCCAGTGCTTCAGCAGCTTAATCACACTTGGTGATTCAACAGCTCTTTCTCGTTTTGTAGGTCTCTTATGTCTCCGTACAAAGTACATGGCTCTGCTTATTGTGTCGTCGGCCTCCTGCCAATTGACAAGCTGGCTCTGTGGGAGTGCCAAGGACTGGTTTTCATCCAGTAGAAGATTGGGGTCAACACCGGTTCCCAACACATGACTCACACCTCCGCTGGACTGAGCATTGAGGACGGCAGCAACTTCCTCTGCTGAGATTGAGCCTCTCGAGTCTGGTGGTACTATGTCTTGGGCTTGCTCAGTTGACAACTCATCACCATCTTCTACAACAGCCTGACAGTTGTTGGACACTCTGAAGACATCCTGTACAATTCTGTCATTCACACCTTTGACTTGGTCCAACAGCGAGGTATATGGCTCGTTCACAAGGCGATGACCCATGCATGATTGGACAAACGGCTCACGGCTTAAGGCATCAGCAACAATATTCTTTGGGCCGGGGATGTATTTCAAATCAAAGTCGTATGCAGCAAGCTTCGCCACCCATCGCTGTTCACAAGCATCAAGCCTGGGTTTGGTCAGAATATACGTCAATGGATTATTGTCAGTCCATATGGTGAAGTGTCTGCCCTTTAACCAATGGCTGAATTTGTCACATACTGCCCATTTCAAGGCAAGAAATTCAAGCCGGTGAGCGGGATAGTTCAGCTGAGAGCGTGAGAGGGTTTTACTTGCAAAGGCAACTGGTCTGGCTACTTTTCCACCAGGAGGCAGTTGCGACAGGACAGCTCCAATCCCATCGTAGGATGCGTCGACAGCCAGAATGAATGGGGCTTCGAAATCTGGGTGGGCTAAAGTAACACTTGTAATGAGGTCATGTTTCAGTGTCTCAAAAGCAGTCTGACAGGCATCCGTCCAGTCAGCAGGTGTCAGCCTCACCTGACCTCTCTTTTTGACAGGTTTGCGACCCCTCTTGTGCTTGGTTTGGGTATCCAGTCCAGCCATGAGTTTAAACAGTGGTTTTGCCTTTGCAGAACATGCCTCAATGAAACTTTGGTAGTATATCACCATGCCAAGATATGACCTGATTTTACTGGGGCAAGGTGTTTTCCCGTCGGACTCCATAAGATCAGTGACTTGGACATTGTTTATGGCTTTCACTTTCTCAGGATCCGTTCGAACACCATCATCACTAATAACATGTCCAAGAAACTTCACAGTCCGCCTAAGGAAGAAGCACTTCTTGGGTGCGAGCTTAAGGTTATGTTCTTTGAGGCGGGAGAAAACCATCTGTAGGCGACGGAGTGCAGTTTCCTCTGTAGGTGCAAAAACCATCAGATCGTCGAGGTAGCACAATAAGCTTGTGAAATTCTCATCACCGAATATGGACATCATCATCCTCATGAACGTAGCTGGGCTGTTGCACAGGCCTTGAGGGAGACGGTTGTATTCATGAAGCCCAAATGGCGAGGAGAATGCTGTATATTTCTTGTCATCAGGGTGCAGGGGAACATTATAAAATCCTGATGTCAGGTCCATTGTGGAGAAGAACGCGTTACCACCAAGAGCGGCCAGAGCGTCAGCTTGATGCGGCAGTGGATAAGCATCCTTCACAGTTCTCGCGTTCAGCCATCTGAAGTCAGTGCACACTCTGAGGTCCCCATTCGGTTTCCACACCAAGACCAGTGCAGATGCATACTCGCTGTTTGACTTCTGGATGATATCTTTCTCTTCCATCTCATTCAGAGTCGTTCTCAGTTTCTCGTACTGGCTCGGTGGTATGCGTCTGTAGGGTAAACGGAATGGCCTGTCATCGACAAGATGGATACGGTGAACAAACCCCTTAGCTTCTCCACAATCCATCTTGTGCCGTGAGAAGATTGACTCATTCTGCACGATGATGTCAAGGAGCTTGTCTTTCCATTGCAGTGACACTTCACATGACTTCAGGTCAATGTCTTGCAGACCCAGAGACTCCAGTGCGTGCATCATGTCCTCCTCTGACCTTGGCTGCACATTTTCGCTCTGCATACACTGCACGTTACACTCAACGTTGTCAGCTTTTGGCAGGTCCTCCACTGCAATACAAGGAGACACATCTGCTAACTTGGCATTCCTTCTCAGCACCACAACTCGATTAGTAGGATTGATGACCCTAACAGGCACCCATCGATCTCCCCAAAGAGGAGTAACAACTCGTCCAACAAGGATATGTTTCAGTCCAGCTTTAGATCGCGTTGGTTCAACAATCACTGTACTGCCTGCCGACATCACTGCTGATTCAGGTAACTTGCCCCAAACAAGGTGTTCACTCTGTGGTTTCAGGGTCACACATCTCTTGACTTTAACTGTGCCCACTTTATCTGGAATGTAACCACCCCTCCATCGCTCTGTATTGGATAGCAGTGACAAAAATTGGCAGTGGTCAGCTGTCTGGCCATTGTTGGGCGAGGAAACTAGCTTCCAGTAGCTGTCAGTGTTCTTTAGTTGGGTTAGAATGTGCTTGATGGCATTGCTGCCAAGGATCATTTGTTCTGTCTGGCCTGGAACAACCATTGTTGGAATCACCATCCTACATCCATAAACCATGACATCAAGGTCATATATGTCTTTGGGGAAAACACGTTGTCCACCACAGCCTATAATAACATAATCATCAGCCGTGCCTCTTGTGATTTCAGGACACTGTTGTAAAAGGGACTTAACAGAGGACTCACTGATTGTACAGGCCATCGACCCACTGTCTAAGAGTGCTTTGAGGGTGGGGCCATTCTGTACTGACACTGGCGTGTAGAACAGGCTGTCAGTTTCTGCTATTCTTTGGGATCCGTGAAATATCAGTTTCTTGGATGGGGTCACTGTACTACTGTACAACTCATAGAGGGATGCATTATCTTGCATTTCTGGAAACTCAGTAGTGGTGGGAGGTTTATTGGGTTTGTCTGCACTGTCCTCCCCTGGGCGCAGACCAGTCAGTTTTCCTGATGTTCTGGGGCAGCTCTTTTGGTTGGACAGTCTCGGCGTGAATGACCTGGAGCATAACACTTGAAACAAAGTCTATTTTCTCGGCAATGTGACAAGGCACTGTGGCCATCGCTTTTGCAGATAATGCATGGCTTAACAGTAAAACCATCAATATAGTCTGTGCCGTCCACAGGTCGCCTGGGTGGAGTTCGCCGTCTCACTTGGGACTGGTTAGAGGCTCCATGCAGCAGAACCCTCTCTAACATCGACATCACCTCTGCCAGAGAGACATACTGTGTACCATGTGTCTGCGGGCGTTCCTGACCACTGTGTGTAGGGACGAGGCCATGGCTCACCTCCGCTTTGTGCATGGTAATGTCCACGGTCCTCTTGAGATGCACTGAGGGAGTTTCTTTACAGCTCACTTCAGCGTGGTACTCATTCAGCACCTCCAGCGTTTCAGACGCCGACCATTTGTCGATAGGTTTGGACCTAAAAGTGAGAGCCAGGTCTCTGCAGGGACAATTCCTGATAAACATACGGGTCACCTCCATCTCAGGGTTTTCAAATGATTTGCCCTGCTCTCTCAGGCAGTCAGAAGCCAAGTCAGCTGCTCTGTTTAGTCTCAGCCAGTAGTCATATGGGTCTTCCTGGTCTTTGGGTAAAGTCGAGTAAAAGTCAGCTAAGGGGACAACAGAATACCTAGTAGAGCTAAAATGTTTCCTGAGGAGACCATAAATTATATCAGGGTTAGCCTTAATGTCAGTGTTGATATTTCTAATCCCAAACCTAACTACATCCTTAGCCTTTCCCTTCAAATGCATAAGGATTTCGTCAGCCTGTTCTTCAATCCTAACATCACTTTTCTTAATAAATGTTCTCATCTGATCTTCCCATTCATGCACTGTAATTGAGTCTGAGTCATTACCTGCAAAACATGGAGGTTCTTTGACCTTCCTCTGCATGAAAACCTGAACCTGAGATACATCAGACACACAACCGGGCTGACCCTCACCACCCACTACAGTATGTGTGGTTGTAGAACTGGGAGCAACTGTGCTGTGTGGCTGCATGCGTGACATGATGCTGTCAGCCAACTGATGTCCTATCTCCTGGATAACAGACCTCATCTGGGCAGCCGCACACTCAGAACTGTCACTAGCAGGTGTTGGTGTAGGTGTGAGATGGGGCATAGGTGTGCTGGCATGGTGGTTAACAGGATTATGAACCCTGGGACCAGGAAATGCATCCAATGAGGGCATAACACCACTCTGAGTAGGACTATCAACAGAAAATTGAATGGGAGTGGGTATACCCCTGCCCCTACCAATACCACTGGGTGTGCCAAACCAGAAGCGGTTACCAGGAGCAGACATCATTCAGAAATTTGAAAATGAATAGACATCCAAAATTCAAAACACCATGGGAAATAAAATCACCAACTTGAAAGATAAAATAAAATAAAACCCAAAACTTGTGTGGGACAAAAAAAACTTCACTGTGTCACACTGTACAGCATTTTGTACACTGCACTATAATTCTAACATGTCAGGTGTGAGCTTGAACCAAAAAACACTGCAAACCAACGCCTCCAAGAAGTGATACAGCAGACAGGATGGCTACAGGTTCGATGTTCTTGATTGAAGTCCTGAGTCACGGCACCATTGTAACAGTTGTGGACCCGTCCTGTCATAATCACACTCTCAGAGGCCAGTGGGTTGGATGAAGTAGTTCTTTACTGCAAAATGAGTGGTTCACAGCACAAAGAAACTGTAGTTAGCTCCTCTACTGGTGTGGCCATCACAGCAGAGAGCTGACCAACTGTGTGTAAAACTTTTCTTACAACAATTTCAGACAATACTGTACTCTTTTTAACATATGATCGTATAGTGGTTTTAAAATTAACATGGATTTAATGTAATCTGGTTTTAACCCTATTTTAGCTTAACATCCTGGTTTTAACCCTATTTTATCTTAACATCCTTTTTCTCTTTTTTTATTAGTTTTTATAAATGAAATAAGAAAATAGAAAAATAAATACAGACAGCGGTCAAAATGAAATATTAAATTATTCTACAGCGCCCTCTGATGGTTCACAAAAAAATAACAGTTCACGTTGTGTCATAAATGAAATAAGAAATTAGAAAATTAAAGACAGGCAGCCGTCAAAATGAAATATTAAATTGTCTTACAGCACCCTCTGGTGGTTCACAAAAAAATAGCAGTTAACGTTGTGTCGTCATGGCAACAACCAGCCGTTACTGTACAAGATATAACCGTTAACATAACGGACTTAACTCTGAACATTTTATAAAACAAATTACCTGCAAAATGAGTGGTTCACAGCACAAAGAAACTGTAGTTAGCTCCTCTACTGGTGTGGCCATCTAGAGAAAGTAGCATTTATGAATTTATTCTCTTATGAGCAACTCATACAAAACCAAACTTGTATCAACAGTTTTCTATCAAAGGTTATGTAGCAACACAATGTTGATGCATAACTCTGTATATTACAATAAACTGTATACTGTATTATGATAAATTTCACATTAGCTTTGTAGCATACTTAATGATACTTTTGTAAAATAACCGAACTGTATGACTTACCACAACAGAGAGCTGACCAACTGTGGGGAACTTCCGGTTTTACGTCATATTTATAGCCAACCAGTAGAGGGCGCTTATAAACCACACACTGCAGGACAACTATAATACATATTTTAGCAAGAATTTCACTACAAAATAATCAAAGTGTTTATACCTGTTACATATATATATATATATATATATATATATATATATATATATATATATACAAAAGGGCGATTGTACAATTAATTTCTATGACAAGACTGACTTAATAGGTAGATTTAGAAGTCCATAACAACATTACAAAGTTTCTGCAAACACTTTAATTAAAAGTAGATGATATATTCAGCAATAAATCATAATCTAAAATCATCATGTTGTTTAAGAGATAACAAATAATCCCAAATAAAAATGAAATCTTCCCAGTTTTAAACTAGGATCATCTTACAATGAGAAGGGACACACTTAGAGCTATTATAGTCAATTCTTGTTCATGAGAAATTTTGCTTACAGAGAGACTATGTTGACTGTTTAGTTTAGTTTATTTGTTCACTTCATATTTAAAAAACACAAAAAACAATTTACAAAACCACATAGTAAAAGTAAACAATACATAAAATGAAAGGTGGCAGAAGAAGAAAATAACCTTATCGTATCTGCCCCTTCTTTAAAACAAAAATTAACTCAAAATATCAATTCAGACAACAACCATCTATGAATAATATAACATGACAAATAACTAATCACAATTATATGGTACATTTGAGATAAATTAATATGTATCGTTTCAAAAACCTAGTCTTAATCATTTTCTTGAACATAGGCATTGTCTTTACTATTTTAACATTATTTTCCAAACCGTTCCACAGACTTATACCTTGAATTAGAGTAGACCGACCCTTCAAACTAGTCCTGTACTGTGGTTTTACAAAAATGTCCATTCCCTTAAGATTATAGGTACTTTTCCTTTAAAAAAATGAGTTTGAATGTTTGGAGGTAGCGTGCAGTTATGAGCTTTAAACAGTATTAAAAGAATATGGTAGTCAACCAAATCATAGAACTTCAATAATTCCAACTGACAAAACAAAATACTAGAAGGATGACAGTAATGCTTTCTTGTAATAATTCTTATTGCTCTTTTCTGTAAAATAAAAACTGGCCTAGTCATAGTTTTACACGCAGTTCCCCAAACATTTATACAATAAACTAAATGAGGCACTATAATTGTATTATATAGCAAATACAAGGCTTTATCATTCAATAAATCCCTCTAACAGGTAATGCTGAAGTTGTCAAAAATAGATACAGTATGTCAATGCAGTTATGGCTTGAAGTATGTGTTGTGAATGACTCTCAGCTACTACCACACCAAGCTCAACTTCTGTAGAACTGACGGAGCTATAGTTCTAGCTTAGCTGTCACAGCCTTCATCACTGACTAACTTCAAAATGTGTTTCTAAGAGCTAAAAAAAGAAATCCATCCAGTGGTTCATTAGATATTGTGCTAACGGTACAGACAAGTGAACACAGACAAAAAAAACCTCTGGTGATCAGAAAGATCATACAGTGATGCATCTTGGGAAGTTTCTCAGCAAGACAGGGGAAAGAAAAGGAGAACGTTTGATGTCTGCGGCGGTGGGCGTGTGATGCAGAGCTCAAACACAGTTTAAGGTTCTGTTAACCTTGGCCAGCGGTCAGGCCCCGCCGTCTGTCGCACATCTGAGAGTTGGAGAAAGAGGGATTGGGTCAGTGAGGCTTAAAGTCCTGAATACATTTCACTGAACTGGAGGCGGGGGGGAAACCTGCGCAACAGTCGGGGTCCTCTATTGTTGGGCCCTCTGTCAACGTATGGTAGAGAAATCTGTTTTTTAATGAGTTTTTCATTAAAACGAGGGATAAGAATGTAGGAGATGGAGAATAGTGGAAGAGACTGACCGTGGAGACAGTGCTGGACAAAGAGGACAAGATGTTTCGGTCATTACCTGCTCAATGCTCCATGGGAACGAAGCGCTCTGTCACTGCCACAAGCAAACACACCGAGACACTATGGTCGACAAGAGTCAGCTGGGGAGGTCAGTGACAAAACAAACAGACAAACACTGTCTTTCCCGTTTTCACATCCATCACGTGGAAGCCCAGGAAGCTGAACATTACAAATTTCCATCTTTGTTTCCTTTTTTTGTGCTTATTGGAACTTTAAGAAAAGTGGGATTTTCTTTTAAAGGTCCACTGACATGAATTTTTTACTATTCATAAAATTGCTCAAAATATATATATTTTATCATTTAAATATGTTTGTTTTTGCAAACAAAATGATAAATCACTTTAATTTTGCTTTAAAAGTGATTTTGAACTTCAAGCCGTGTTTAATCATGGGAAATCCGATTACACTCGAACGCACCATATGTGATGTCACACTGGGCAGAGGGCTGTGGTGTCTTTAATAGCGGACAATTTAAAACTGGACGAATTTATCAATCTATGTGAAGATTTGAGCTATTTGTCTTCATTTTGGGAAGCAGAAAATAGTTTGGGTGATGGAACAAGAAACAACAGGATCTAATTTAGGTCTGATGCTGTATCAGACTTCCTTCATGTCGAGCTGCTCATACCTGCGCACTGTGACAAGCCCAGAGCTCTGCCCGGTGTGACATCACAGATGGTGCGTTCGCGTGTAATCGGATTTCCCATGATTAAACACGGCTTGAAGTTCAAAATCACTTTTAAAGCAAAATTAAAGTGATTTATCATTTTGTTTGCAAAAACGAACATATTTAAATGATAATATATATATTTTTGAGCAATTTTATGAATAGTAAAAAAAAATCATGTCAGTGGACCTTTAAAGATGCATTATTAATTGTGATAATGCTGATTCAGCGTTCACACAGTCGCCTTCCAGATTTTTATACATGTGATTTTTGCAATCTATTCACTTATACTAAGTGTTTTTTTAAAACGTTTTGCCAGAACGTTTGGCTCATCTATAGGAGATGAGGCCTATGCATTTTGGTTAAGTAACTTTTATACTTTTAAAAAATATTTACCGGTAGCTCTATACAAATATTTCTCGGGGGGCTGCTGTAGCTCATTGATTAGATCATGTTTTGTAATCCTGAGGCTCTGGGTTTGAGCCTTGGTTGCATCAGGAAGGACATTAAATTGCCACTCTCGTGCAAAGTTCACACACTGTGGCAACCCCTGCAGAAGGAAGCAGCCAAAAGAACAAAGACATCTTTTCTGCTGAGATCTTTTCATTTTTCTCTTTGGAATCTGCTTCAGTTGCTCCAGATGTATCTTCTTATGCTTCACGTTCGTAAAAAACCTCTCTGCTCTTCATGGCGTTAACTAGCCTTTTGTGACTGTTAGCTACTGTTCTGCAACTTTAGCATTTACCGTATTTTTCGGACTATAAGGCGCATTTAGTAAAACTAAAACTATTTCTCAGATTTTTGAGCACCGTGTATAAAATCAGTTTGAGGTCAGTAAGGACAACCAGAATTAATACATAAGGCGCACCAGATTATAAGTCTCACTGGCGTTTTTTGAGAACATTAAATAATTTTAAGTGTGCCTTATAGTTAGAAAAATACGGTAGTTAGTTTACTTTTGCTACAATTCACTAGCTCTTTGCTACATTTAGATTTTAGGCAGTCTTTTGCTTAAATTTTAGATGTTAGTTAGCCTCTTGCTACTTTAGCTAACTTTTTTTACTATTACTTTTAGCTTCTAGATATGCTTTGTTTAAATTTTATTGTTTTAGTTAGCTACTGTATTTGCACATATTAAGCATGCCTTTAGCTACTTGTAAATTTTAGATAGTGTTTTATTTTATTTTTCACAGATTCAGCTTCGTCAGCTAACTTCAGCATAGAGCCCTCAGCTTTTGCGTTACATTTTCACAGAAAATGCAAATTCTCTAGTTTTTTGAGGTTGCAAATACGGTGAAAGTTGTGTTCAGTAGAAAAAATATTTAGCTCATAAAAAAAAACTTAATTCAAAGATGACAAAAAATATCTAGGAGGAAAAGTTTGGAAATATTTTTCCTTGCAAGGTTTAACATTTTGCTTTTCTCATGGTAAAGGCAGATTTACAGTAAATTAGTGTGTGAAAACACACACACGGGGACTGTGTGTAAAAGCAGACGCACTCTATAAGGGTGGAAATTATTTATGTGCTGACACAGGGTATTGTTGTGGCGCTCTTTGGAGCTCTACATGGTGGCGGCCTTGGGTTTAAGGAAAGCTCTTTTTCTCTCCATTATCAAGGTCTCGCTCTATAAACCCAATCTCCCCTCTGTTTTTCATTGTGTCTTAAAATGGCCGCCCTTCTCCCTTTGCTCTGGTCCTTCCAGCGCTCCTGATTGACATTTAGCTGTAAGGCGAGGGTAAAAAGGGCAAAGAGCATGAAATGAGATGAGCCGCAGGGGTTCACAGTCAGACTGTCTCGCCCCTCCATTAGCTGCCGGAGTCCCCTGGAGACTGGAGGCGCCCTCAGCCTGAGAGGTGAGCTTGAGGCTCTGGGTGTGAAGGCCAACACGGTGACGTGACGACAGAGAACAATTACCGTTCTTTTTAGATGAGCGTCTTTGCTGCGAGGCGCTGCTTCCGTTCCACCTCCCAGTCTTCACTTCAGAGGGATAAATGTCATTGGTCCTCCTTGGCTTTATTTTGCTCAGTGGGCCAGAGGCTTTTAATGGGTGTTTCAGGGTGTTGCCTTGGTGGCACTTCACATTTTTATACTGTTTGCCACAAACCTCATCTTTATTGCTCTCCGCCAACAATAAAAGGCAATGGAGATATTGCTCATGTCTATGTGTGTTCATTTAGTGTTGGCAAAATATGTCATGCACCAATGGACTGATTTATTCAAGCTCTCAGTAATAACAAAACTTAATTGATCACTTTTTTTTGACGTTCTGTAGCACTTTCGACTTCATAATCAAAGATTACTGAAAAAACTTAAAAGTGATAAAAGTATTTTTTGTTTCACATATCATGTTGGGGGCCAGATAAGATGCACCCGCTTCGAACGTAATCAACCATTAAATGGACGTTATTAGTTATTATCATCCCCATATGCAGCAGTCAAACTGCCCCTCCTGTACCTCCCAGTAGGTTTAAAGGTACATTATTAGCGTTGGTAGCGATGATAATAGGCTCCGTTTTTAGCTTTGTTAGCGCTCATAATAGCTTCACATGGTTAGGTTTAGAGTAAAGGGTCTGGTGTTAGGTTCAGGGTCTTGGTTAGGTTTAGGCACAAGGGTAAGGGGGTTAAGTTTAGGGCTGGTCCTCTGGGTCAAGTGTAAGGTTAGGTTGAGGAAAAGGGTTATATAAGCTGAAAAAAAAAGACACTTCCTGGTTTACCCCGGCAAGACGCTGCCTATTATCAGTGATAATAATGATAATAACGTACCTTTAAACCTACTAGGAGGTAGGTGGGACAGTTTCACCGCTACATATGGGGATGATAACAACTAATAACGGCCATTTAATGGACTGATAACATCCGAAGCCACTCATAAGATGTCAACGAGGGCCACATTTTGCCCCTGGGCCTTGAGTTTGACACGTGCACTTTAGGAGATAACTTCGTTCAAGATGGTTGCCATAATCAACCTTAGAAAACACAAAAAATGTCCACAACGCAGTCAATTTGACAGAAAATGAGCTAAAATTGAGTGATAACAGCATCCACAGTCATCACAGCACACACTCTGATGTTTCATTATGTTGCATAAGATCATTCATAACATTATTTCCAAGGTTTGACAGAATTATTTTAGTATAAGATGGTTTTAGTTTAATAAAGAAGGTGACAATATTTATATTTTGCAAATATTATTATACATTCTGTCAGTGTTTGAAGGTGAAACAAGGAAAAAAACCACTGTGTGTGTGCGTTTGTGTGATTCTCCCTCTTTACACACGTCATTACATTATTTTGGAGTGTAACATGGGTCAGATGTGGTGGCAGGTGTTATCGGTGAATATAGCAGCTGACAGGGATACATCGTCATCCATTCACGTCCGTTTGACACAGTTTTCTCAGGGGCAGCTATTATGAAGGTGTGGATTGACACAGTCTGGTCTGTTGGTGTCACATTTTAGCTTCTGCCAGCTCCTGGGTGAAGGGGAAGTGTGTAAGTGTGTGTGTGGACCAGTAATACTGTCATGAAAAACCAGCTGCACTGGTCACAGTCCACACAAGAGCCGTTTAACACAATCAGTGATTAAGACTGCGAGTAGCTGGAGCAGGAGTGTGCAGCCAGAAGGCAACACACAAAAAGGACACTTTAGTGGGAAAAATGATGCGTGCATGTATTTAAAAAAAACTGTAATATGTGTAATTCTTCAGTCATACAGCATGAAGTGAAAAAACTAATTAAATCATTAAGACACTTTTTGATGATAATAGTTATTCCCTCATGAAAGACGTACATAATGTGGTTATTTGTGTGTAAATGTAAAAACAGACAGATGTTTACG
>JBBPBX010069292.1:0-18898 GCA_038048925.1 Garcialebias charrua
TAATAATAATAGTTACTAATAATACTGACGTTCCCTGAGTATGAGAAAAAAAAAAAAAAAAATAAAAAAAAGCACACTGATTATTATTTCTACCCATTAAATCCGTGAGTGTAAGCAGAGCACTCTGATTATATTTTTAAACATGAATAATAATAATAATAATAATAATAACTAATAATAATAATGTTCCCTGAGCATGAAAGAAAAGGCACACTGATTATTATTGCTACCCATTAAATCCGTGAGTGTAAACAGAGCACTCTGATTATGTTTTTAAACGTGAATAATAATAATAATAATAATGACTAATAATACTGACATTCCCTGAGTGTAAAACAAAGTACACTAATTATATTTCTCATTTTGCAATCGACTCGATGTACACACTCGCCTCTTCAGGGGACGTGAACACTCGTGTGGTTCCCTCATGCGTGATCTTCAGCCGGGCCGGGTGGAGCAGGCCGAACCGAACACCCTGGACGTTGCGAAGTTTGCGGCGACACTCAGTGAAGGCGGCCCGCGCGCGAGCCGTTCTGGCAGTGTAGTCGGGGAACACAAAGATATTTGTACCGTTCACTTTGATCTGCTGCTGCTCCTTCGCCTTCGCCAGGATTTTCACACAGTCCGTGTGGTAGTGTAGCTTAGCCACAATTGGACGGGGCCGCTCGCCTGCTTTCGGTTTGGGTACTGGGATGCGGTGAGCATGATCCAGCAGCGGGTCCTCCTCGAAGCCGAAGGCCTCCTTTAGCATCCGGGAGACCGCAGCCGTTGTAGCCGATGAAGGGTCATCCTCCGGGACACCGATAATCCGGATATTCTGACGTCGGGACCGGGATTCCAAATCGTCACATTTATCCTCCAGCTGTGCCACCGTCTTCGTGAGGGTCTCGACTTTTTTCTGGAGGCTAACGATGTCATCTGTGCAGGTGGAGACGGACTTCTCCACCTCTGCTACCGTTAGCTTTAGCCCCGTGAAGTTCTCCTGCACTGCAGCTAGCCCCGATGATAGCTCCTTTTTGAAGGCGGACAGCTCGGCGTTGATCGACGAGAGACTTTCACCCAGAGCGGCTTGGAATTCTGCTTTAATTATAGCAGTAAAGTCCTCTCGGAGAGCCACCAGCAGCTCCTGTTTGAGGCTGCCGACGTCACAAACTGTAGCGGCAGCTGCTGCTTTAGACGGAGGAGGTGACCCAGGACAGCTCGAGGTTCCGCCACGAGTAGCAGGCCACAGGTGAGCTTCGATCGAACTTACTCCTTTAGCTCCTTTAGCAGGCTTTGGTGGCATTTTGGCGATCGAACAGGAGATATGCGTTGAATGTGTAAGTTGTCTATTGTTTGCGGTCAAAATCGGAAGAAAGTGCCAGGCATTAGTTGGAAAACAGGCCAGTTCCGCAGGAGCGCACCTGAACACAACTTATCCCACCGCCATTCAGCCCGAAGTTCGGTTCAGCCAGCTTTAACAAATACTGCTTCTGATCATTCTCCAGGAATGTCAGTTCGGGAAGTTGGTTATGCTAAAAACTTCATACATAAAGTACAGATGTTGCCAAATGCTGTTCCAGTGCAACAAAAACTCAGGAGACTTCCATTTTCAGTACGACAAGCTGTGTCGGAAGAGATCAAGGATCTCCAGGAGAAGGGTATCATTGAACGTGTTGATGCTTCTCCGTGGGTTTCTCCCATAGTTGTGACACAGAGAAGAGATGGAGGAAAGCCTCGCATATGTGTGGATCTGCGAGAGCCTAACAAAGCAATTGTTGCTGATTGTCATCCATTACCGCACATAGATGAATTGTTTTCAAATCTTCGAGGGGCTACTGTTTTTTCTACGATTGACTTAGCTTCTGCATACCACCAAATGCCTCTGCATCCTGAAAGTCGTGATATTACTGCATTCATCACTCATGATGGACTTTTTCGTTTCTGCAGAGTCCCTTTTGGTTTAGCCTCTGCCCCGTCAGCGTTTCAGAAAATGATGTCGATCATTCTTACAGGCTTACCAGGTGTACAAGCATACCTGGATGACATCATCTGCTTTGGTGTCACACAAGAAGACCATGATAAACATTTACGGAGAGTACTTCAAGCTCTAACTGATGCTGGACTTACATTAAACATGCAAAAATGTAAATTCAGTCAGTCTTCCCTAAATTATCTGGGTCACACCATTTCGAGGGAAGGTCTTCAACCAGATCAGGATAGACTTGCTGCTGTGATTCATGCTCCAGCTCCACATGACCTGTCTTCTTTAAGGTCTTTCTTAGGTCTTGCATCATGGTACAATAAGTTCATTCCAGGCTTTGCAACGGTTGCTGAGCCACTACGTGAGGTGCTCAGAGAGTGTACAGATTCCACTTTCAAGTGGACTACGGAAGCTCAGTCTAGCTTCACTTCACTGAAGGACTTGATTGTAAATTGTCCTGCCTTAGCTCTGTACCACCCTGAATTGCCAATTTACGTTACTACTGATGCCTCAGATTATGGTTTAGGCGCTGTGTTAACGCAGCTACATCCAGATCAAAGTGAGAGAGTTGTCGCTTTTGCATCAAGAACTCTTTCTCCTGCTGAGCGCAAGTATTCCACGGTTGAACGTGAAGCTCTTGCCTGCGTTTGGGCAGTGGAAAGGTGGAGAACATACCTGTGGGGTCGTCGTTTTGCTCTTCGTACAGACCACCAAGCACTTACCACCTTACTCACTTCTAAAGGTGCTGGTCGTGCTGGATTGAGAATTGCCCGATGGTCTGCGCGACTTCTCTGCTTCACGTATGACATTACTTACCGTCCAGGACATCAAAATGTCATGGCTGACTGTTTGTCTCGATTACCATTACCGGCTGGAGATGAAGCAACAGAGGAACCTGACATGATTGCTGCTGTGTTTAAAGAGGCACTGTGTGCTATTTCTCTGGCAGAGTTTACTAATGCAAGTGAAACCTGTCCAGAACTGTCACTATTGCGCAACCAAATTGAAAAAGGTTGGCCAAAAGTTAAAAAAGGTCTTCCAGAGAACCTTGCTCCTTACTTTCAAATTCGAAATGAGTTGTCAGTCCATGGTTCACTAGTACTACGACTTGCAGATCGTTTAGTTGTTCCTGCTTCACTGCGTGCCAGAGTTGTTGATTTGGCACACGAAGGACATCAAGGCGTTGTCCGTACAAAGCAGAGACTGCGTGAACTTTTTTGGTGGCCAGGTCTGGACCAATTTGTACATTCTGTCATTGCTTCCTGTGTTAATTGCCAGTTCAGTGATAAGGTTGCAATAACTAACACTGCTCCACTTACTCCTGTTGAATTTCCTAGCAAACCATGGGAAAAAGTTGCAATAGACATTACAGGTCCGTTTGAAAATGCTAAATGGGACTGCCGTTATGCTATTGTGCTAACAGACTACTACAGCAAATGGCCTGAGGTTGCATTCGCTCCTACTGTTACTACAGACGTAATACTGAGTGTCCTAACAACTGTGTTCAGTCGAGAGGGTAATCCAATGTATCTTGTTTCAGATAATGGTACTCAGTTTACTTCGCATGCGTTTAGTACTTTTCTGAGAGAGAGAGAGAGAGAGAGAGAGAGAGAGAGAGAGAGAGAGAGAGAGAGAGATACAGCACTTAAAGTCAAGTGTATATTATCCCAGAGCAAATGGTGCTGTGGAAAGATTTAACAGAGTGCTTAAAGACTGCATACAAACAGCTGAAAGAAGTCACAGCTCATGGAAGGAAGCTGTCACTGAATTCCTTCACAACTACCGAGCTACTCCGCATGCAACTACCGGAGCTACTCCATTTGAACTACTGAGGAACAGAAAGATGCGTACCAAGTTAAACATACTCCCAGTGGAACTGAAGAGCAAAAGCCAAGCTCAAATACAACAGAGGGTGAAACAAAAGCAAAACAAAATGAAGGAATATACTGACAAGAAAATGAGAGCTAAAGTACCAACATTCAACGTGGGGGACACTGTTCGTGTTCGCAGACCGGATCACGTTTCCAAAGGATCTTCCAGATTCACAGAACCACGTACTGTAATGAAGAAAGTTGGACCAAATACTTTCTTACTGAGTGATGGGCGCAAGTGGAATGCTTCAAAACTTGCACTCTTCCCAAAACAAATCTTACGTGCTGCAGAACAAAATGATGATACTGTACTCGATGCATATGCACTGCCAGGAAATACTGATGAACCGCTTGCTGTGTTAAGAAGAAGTCAAAGAGATAGAAATGCACCAAGCTGGTTGTCAGGTTTTGTAAGTTAGAGTGAAAAAAGTGTAAACTATTCCTGTTCATACTGTTCTGTAAGACAAGTAAATTTACTACTGTTCATACTGTAATGCAAAGGGTTAACAGGGTAAACTTTCATATTACTGTTGGCTTACAGAAATAATAATTTGATTACTTTGATTTTCTGCTGTCAGGTTACTGTACAAATTTACATGTAAGTAATTGTTTCAGGAAAAGGGAAATGTTGTGTCCTGCAATTGCATAAGACTGACAGCAGGGGGAACCTCCGAGTAGGGAGAGAACAGGATGTGTGGAGGAGAGAAGAAGAAGTTGAAAGAAGTGAAATAAAGCATGGTGTTATGAAGTCAGCTCCGTCTACAGTACTCTGATTCTACACCTACATATTAGCAACAACACAACACCGATCGATCTACGTTCCCACCCTCATCTATTGTCATGAGCGCTGGGTTATGACCGAAAGAACGAGATCTCGGACACAAGCGGCTGAAATGAGTTTTCTCCGCAGGGTGTCTGGACTCTCCCTTAGAGATAGGGTGAGAAGCTCAGTCATCCGGGAGGGACTCGGAGTAGAGCCGCTGCTTCTCCACATCGAGAGGAGCCAGTTGAGGTGGCTCGGGCATCTGGTTAGGATGCCTCCTGGACGCCTCCCTGGTGAGGTGTTCCGGGCATGTCCCACCGGGAGGAGACCCAGAGGAAGACCCAGGACACGCTGGAGGGACTATGTTTCTCGGCTGGCCTGGGAACGCCTTGGGATTCCCCCAGAGGAGCTGCTCCAAGTGGCTGGGGAGAGGGAAGTCTGGGCCTCCCTACTTAGGCTGCTACCCCCGCGACCCGACCCCGGATAAGCGGAAGAAAATGGATGGATGGATGGATGAACGTCGCGTACGAACTGAAAAGTCGCCACCAGAAGCCACGAGCAACGCTGGCTGGACGATTTTGAATCTTTGATTGGAGGGGGCCGAGCGAGGACCTGAGAGTTAGCGTCTCGAGCCACAGGCTAAACTGGCTAGCCGACCTCGGAGCTGCTGCGACCAGAGAGGTCTGAACGCCGCACGGACTGAAAAGCCGTCGACAGGTATCACAAAACAAACTAGTGCGCAGACCTCGGAGCTGTTGCGACCGAAGGAGGCTGAACGCCGTGCAAGGACCGGGGTGCCGCCGTCTGGATCTACGAGCAGGGCTAGCATCGGAGCTACATCTGGAGCTACGTGCTATGCTAACTGAGCTAACATCCGAGCTGCTGTGACCGGAGGAGGTCGAGCACCGTGTGCGAAACGGGGGACCGCCGCCTGGAGCTTCGAGTTGGGCCGGGCACCGTGCGCGAACCGGAAGACCGTCGCCTGGAGCTTCAAGCTAGGCTGGGCACCGTGCGCGAAGCGGAGGACCGCCGTCTGGAGCCACGAGCTGAGCTAGCATCGGAGCTGCATCTGGAGCTACGTGTTGTGCTAACTAGGCTAACATCGGAGCTGCTACGACCGGAGGAGGCCGAGCATCGTGTGCAAACCGGAGGACCGCCGTCTAAGCCAGGCTAGTGAGCTAACCTCTTTGAATAACAGATCTGATTGTTGCAGGCTGCTGAGACCGTGAGTTCTGATCTGATAACTGCTGATCTGCGTGCTGGGTGGTGGGCCACAGCCACCATCGTTAGGCCTGTGAGCCTCGTGGAAGGGCCACGTGGTTCAGTAAACAAACCATCAACCAGAGACCTGCTACCACTAGACTACAAACTCTGTAAGTATGACGAAAAGTAAAGGACAAAAGACACCAGAGTCGGAGGGAAACAACTCAGCAGAAATGCAAGACTTTAAAAAATCACTAAACTTTATGGGTGAAGAACTAGCAAAATTATCAGCAAAAATGGATTCCCAGGCCGGTCTGGTTAATGAAATAAGGCAACTGAAAGAACTGATAATTAGCAAAGACAATAAAATAGCTGAACTGGAACGAAAAATAGATGACTTAGAACAATACACAAAGCAAGACAACTTGGTTATCACAGGACTTGATGTTAGTAATTGTCGGACATATGCAAGAGCTCTTGCTAACACTAACCCAACTGAGAATGCACCTCAGGAAGAACTACAGACTCTGGAGGAGCATGTAGTTACTTTTTTACAGAACAAGAACATTAACATAAAACATTGGGACATTTCGTTCTGTCACACCCTGCCCAGTAAATCACCAAGATTCAAACCGTCAGTAGTCGTCAAGTTCATTAGCAGGAAGTTAAAAAACAATGTAATTATGCAAGCAAAAAAACTGAAGGGAACAAACGTTTACATAAATGTACATCCAACCAAAAAAATGGAAACATTGCATGTGAAGCAAGGTTGTTAAAAAAACAGAACAAAATAGCATCAACATGGAAAAGAAATGGAAACATCTTTATCAAAACACAGGAAGGGTCTCAGCCTAAAATGATAAAAGAACTGAAGGATCTGGAAAAACTTGGTGGAACTCAAGAGATGACAAATCACTAATCAATGAAACAACTTACACACAAAATGGACATAATATACAGTGAAATTAACAAATACATTAGAACATGACAACATACGAAGACTCAGAACCTAAAATATATAATGTTGAAGATGTAATTGATGCAATTTTTTTCCTGTAATAAAAGATAGCGAATATTATAATGAAGAGCAGTTTAATGACATCAATATAACAAATGGGGTTCTCTCTATTATTCACTTTAATAGCAGAAGTATAAATGCAAATATATCCAAAATAACAGATTACTTAAAACAGTTAAATAGAACTTTTACGATAATAGCACTGTCAGAGACATGGCTCAATGATGAAAACACAAATAATATTCACATCGAAGGGTATGAATTATTTCATATGAACAGAAATAATAAAAGAGGTGGTGGAGTCGCTCTATTTGTTAATAATGAAATCAAATGTAAATTAAACAGTGAAATGTCAATAATTGTTGATAATATTATGGAAATGATAACAATAGAAATAATAAACAAAAACGATAAAAACATAATAATAAGTTGTGTATATAGATCACCAGGATCAAATATAGAAATATTCACTGATAAAATCTTGGAGCTATTGGAGAAGAGTTTTAATAAAAAAGTTTTTTTGTGTGGAGACTTTAACATTGATATGGGAAATAAAACAGATTCAAATAACATCAGTATATTTATAAACTCAATGTACAGTTTAAATATGTATCCGTTGATATCAAAGCCAACAAGAATTACAACTCATAGTGCCACAATAATTGATAATATTTTCACAAATATAACAAATGGGGATGTGATAGGTGGTATTTTAACGACCGACTTAAGTGATCATTTACCAGTTTTCACAATCTATAAAAATGATCAAAGCATCACAAAAGCAGTTACAAAAAAGAAAAAGATCATAAACACATCAAAAAAGTTTTGGAAAAATTGAAAGAGGATCTAGATAAACAAGACTGGAATGATGTGTATGTTGATGATGTGAACAGATCATATGATGAGTTTATGAATATCTTGGAAGCTCTGTATGAAAAGAATTGTGTGCAAACAAATTATACAAAGAGAAATATCGTTGACCAACCATGGATGACAAAAGGGTTGAGAAATGCTTGTAAAAAAAGAATTATTTGTATTCATGTTTCTTGAAATTGCGAACTCAGAATGCTGAAGAAAAATATAAAAAGTATAAAAATAAATTAGTAGGGATTATAAGGAAACATAAGAAAGAATATTATAGTAAATTATTAGATAAAAGTAATGGTGATATGAAAGCAACATGGCGAGTAATGAATAGTGTTCTGAAGAATCATAAAGCAAAAACTGGTATTTCAAAATATTTTGTAAAAGACAACGATGAAGTTCACGATGAAAATGAAATTGTAAATGGATTTAATCAATATTTTGTGAATGTTGGATCAAGCCTTGCAGCTAAAATACCAAAAGTAGATAATAATGTGAGCCATTCAATTACAGGTTGTGCAAACAGTATTTTCTAAATGGAACTAACAAAGAGGAAATAATGAATGTAGTAAAAAATCTTACAGACAAGAGATCAAAAGACTGGGTGGACATGGATATGATGTTTGTAAAGGACATAATGAGCCATGTTATTGAGCCGTTTACATATATATGTAATTTATCATTTTCAACAGGAATATTTCCAGATAATATGAAAGTAGCTAAGGTAGTTCCTCTTTTTAAAAATGGTGATAAATGTGTGTTCAACAATTATAGACCTATATCCTTGTTACCACAGTTTTCAAAAATTCTTGAAAAACTATTTGTGAACAGACTAGATCAATTTATAGATAAACAAAATATTCTAAGCAACAGTCAGTATGGGTTTAGAGCAAAAAACTCTACATCAATGGCTCTCATGGAATTAATGGAACAAATAACTACTGCTGTCGATCAAAAACAATATTGTGTCAGTATTTTTGTTGATTTAAAAAAAGCATTCGATACTATTGATCACACCATTCTCCTTGAAAAATTGAACAAATATGGTATTAGAGGACCAGCATTACAGTGGGTATCTAGCTATTTAAAAGATAGGAAACAATTTGTACAAATAAATGATGTAAGATCTGACCTCTGTAATATCACATGTGGAGTTCCCCAAGGCTCTGTACTTGGACCAAAGCTATTTATTTTATATGTGAATGACTTGATAAATGTGTCAGGACTCCTTAAATGTGTACTTTTTGCTGATGATACCACATTTTTCTGTTTAGGTGAAGATGTAGAACAAATGTTGGAATTGATAAAGACAGAATTTGTCAAAATACAAACTTGGTTTAAAATCAATAAATTATCATTAAATCTAGAAAAAACTAATTACATGATATTCAGTAATAAAAAGAAAACTGTTGATGTTCCACTCAAAATTGAGGGTGTTGAGATTTGTAGAGTGAGTGAGGTGAAGTTTTTGGGTGTTATCATTGATGACAAACTGACATGGAAACAACACATAAATTCTGTAAGAATAAAAATAGCTAAATCGATTGCAGTACTGTACAAAGTCAGAGACCTATTGAATGATAAAGCTCTGTATTTGTTGTATAACACAATCATTGTTCCACACTTAATCTATTGTATTGATGTTTGGGGGAAAGCGTGTAAAACAATCACAAAGCCTATTTTTGTATTACAGAAAAGAGCTGTAAGAATTATCACTAGAAAACATTACTGTCATCCATCTAGTACATTATTTTATCAACTGAAGTTATTGAAGTTCCATGATTTGGTAGATTATAATATTTTATCAGTTATGTATAGGGCTCAGAATAACGCATTACCTTTAAATATCCAAATGCATTTTGTTAAAAGACAAAGTTGTTATAACCTTAAGGGAACAGAGATGTTTGTAAAACCACAATTCAGAACTAGTTTGAAGGGACGTTCTACCTCAATCCAGGGAATTAGATTATGGAATGGCTTGGAGAATGTAGTTAAAAATGCCAAGTCAATGTTTACATTTAAGAAAATGATCAAAATGAATTTGTTAAAAAAATATATATGAAATGACGTAATGTGTATTGTATTAGTTAGAAAATTAGAAAGAGTTAGTCATTTTGTACTGTTGGTGGAAGATTATTATTGTTTAATCTGATTGTTTGAAAAAAGGGGCAGATATAATAAGATTTATTCTTCTTTCTGCTACCTTTCATTTTTTTATATTTTGTACGTTATCATTTATGGGATTGTCTTGTATTGTGTTTCTATTGTAAAAAAAATATGAACAAATTTAATAAACATAAACATAAATAACCACACAACATAAAAATCGACAGTAACAATAAATAACATAAAAACAACAGAGGTTTTAAAATGGCAGCCGTCCACTCCTGTACCCGTTCGCGTTAGCTCTTAGCTTATCGATCTTTTTAGAATCAAGCACTATTCAGAAAACTATGAACAACATGTAAGCCATATAAAAAATGGGTACCGTCTTTTTAAGAAACAGAGGTTAAAGGGGACCACACATTCAAAATTCACTTTTTAATGTTTTTTTACTCAACTTTGGGTATTTACTTCATAAAAAAACAGTCCAAAGGCCAAAAAAATGCACCCAGTGGTTTATTTACTCTAAGTAGATTTATTTTACTGTGATAATATAGGTTTCGTTTTTGAAATAAACTGGAAGTCAATCTCGCTTGTGACGTCAAAAGCGAGAGAGGACAACCCACCCCAACCTGAGTCCAGCCCCTCACCTAGCAACCCCATGTTAGGCTCAACCCACTTCTGTATTAAACACATGACTGTTGTTTTTCATGATTTCATCTCATCTTTTGTTTATATGTTATTAATTTCATGTGTACAGCACTTTGTTGCAGCTGTGGTTTTTTTTAAATGGCTTTATAAATAAAGTATAATTGTTATTTTTATGTTTTAGTTCAATTTTTAGTGTATTTGCGATCGCTCCCAACGCGCAGCCGGCAAAAATTAAACGAGCAGACCCCCGGCGTAGGGACCGGCGGCAACGGGACACTGCTTCTGGCGCGATGGAGCGGAGCTTCAACTGTACAGCCTCGCAGCAGCCTCGCAGCAGCGAGGACCTTCTCCTTACGGATTAGTTTACGGGAGACACTTGGTGAACATGAACGTTGTGTGTGTCTTGACTGGAACAGCGATAACTCTCAAAATCTCCGCGTGCAACGAGCGGAGCTGGCGAAAACCGGAAGAGGAACAAGCTAACATTAGCATCGGATTCGGGTGGTCTCATGCTACAAGGAGCAGCAAATTGCGGTGCGCTCAGACGGGTTTCGGTAAGTTATCTTAAGCTAGCACTAACAGTAAGTCAAATGAGTAATAAAAAAAGAGCTAATTTTAAAACAACAACACATTACAGATACTGGCTGTGCAGAGGGCGTAAACAGATCGTTGAAGGGCGTGGACTTCAGAACTCAGTATCAGAAACCGGTCGTTCAAAACGAAAGTTAAAAATGGCAGAATTAAAAAGGGTATAATTAATTATCTAAGAATTATTTTGTGTATTAAAATGAATTAATATTGTCAAGATAGCACACAGACATAACATAAAAATTTTAAATACTTACATGTGGTCCCCTTTAAGGAAGCTAGGTAGTCTACCTAGCCAATAGGAAGTTTTGTTTCCAGTGTGCATAAACCAATCAGAAAGCAGACTGACGCAGTAGGTTCCGCCCATTTTTTTCCCGCTTCTGAAGCCGGATTGGTGTGTACGTCTGAGACCCACCAACGGTAGGAGATTGTCAAGCCGTGCAGCTTGACGGTCTGTGTGTTAAAGGGGACCAAATGTAGGATATATAATTTTTTGTGATGTATCTGTGTGCTATCCAGACCATTTTCAGTCAATTTTATACACAAAATAATGATTAGATAATAAAATATCCCCTTTCTAATTCTGCCAAATTTCACTTCCGTTCAAAACAGGCTGTTTATGATAATGAGCTCGGAAGTGCACGCCCGTCAAAACTCTGTCTCCGCCCTCTGTAACTGCCAGTATCTCAAATCTGTTGTTGTTTTAAAATTAGCCTTTTTTTATTACTTGTTTGACTTACTGTTAGTGCTAGCTTAAAAAATAACTTACCGAAAGCTGTTTGTGTGCGCCGCCATTAGCTGCTCCTTTTTATCATGCCCTCCCGAATCCGAGCTCTTCCTCCTCATTCGGTAACAAACAGCCCGCGTAGCTCCTGCTAGTTGCATGCAGCGCTTTGGTCCACGGTTGCACATCCAATCCAGACAAACGCAAAGAGTGTTTCCAGTTAATTTGTCCATATGAGGCAACCTAACCTCTGACCGGACCGGACCCACACTGTCCTCAAAAGCCAGCAGCTAACTGCAGCCCGATCTCTCCGGAAAAAAAAAAAAAAAAAGATGCCGCGACCGAGAAGCGAACCCGTGTCCTTCGGATAACGAGTCCAATTCACTACCTCTAGACCAACCGGGCAGTTGTGCAAAAAGCAGTCTTTCATCGTATAAGAAACAATCACAACCACCTACATTTAGAACGCTGAAGTTTTGATTAGATTTTGATGAAGTGAAAGGTATTCTTAAAATAAATAAGTTGCTAATCTGAAAATATATCGATCAGTGGTGCTTGATGGTAGAGACTGTCGTCCCGCGAGTAAGTGTGTCACACACTTACTCGCGTGTGTGTGTGTGTGTGTGTGTGCACAGTTTTCTGCCGGCTGCGCGTTGGGAGCGATATTACACTAAAAATTGAACTAAAACGTAAAAATAACAATTATAAAGTATTATTATGTCGATGTATATATCTAGTTTCACCCCGATTTCTCCGAAACAAAAGGCTTTAAATAAAAAGGGGAAAAAAACGATGCCGTTGACAGGACGCGAACTCTAGTCTCCTGCGTGCCGCTCAAGTGTCTTAACCGCTCGACCAAACTGACAGTTGTGTAAGAGCAGTCCTCCATCATATAAGAAACAAGTCCAAACCGCGAGAGTGTGTGTGCACAGTTTCAACGAGACAGAGTTCATTCAAACAAGGTAATAAAACATTCTGGTTTTACTCAAGATGTGCTGCTGGCTGGAGCAGGGCTGAGCCCATAGCCCCCCCGGGGGCTAAATAAATGAATAAATAAATAAATGACCGCCAGGTCAGTTCCTAAACTGCTCGGCAACCGTGACGTCTTTTATAGTGAAGTGGGTTGAGCCGCACCAGGGGTTGCTAGGTGAGGGGCTGGACTCAGGTTTGGTGTGGGTTGTGGCTGCGGTTTGTGACGTCACAAACCGCAGGAAGTGCAATCGGAGTGTTTCTATCAAAGATAAATAAATATACTTATAGTAAATAAACCACTGGGTGCATTTTTTTGGCCTTAGGACTGTTTCTTTATGAAGTAAATACCCAAATTTGAGTAAAAAAACATTAAAAAGTGAATTTTGAATATGTGGTCCCCTTTAAAACAGTTGAAATAAGGGATATGAACTTGAACAAAACCCTTTTTTAGACAGAATTGCTGTTTATCTTCGGACTTCTAAGCTGGAAGTTGTGAAGTGAGAAAAAAAAAGACTGAACTTCAGTTTTCTGTCGAGCACTGTTAGAGTTTTCTTTGAAGTTCATCTCGTTCTCCGTTCAGCTGAAGGTAAAGACTATGGTGTATTCTCACTTTATTCACAATGAAAGCTCATATTACTGTATTGAGGTTAAAACATGAAAAATATGCCTTGTTATATTATCTAGTGCTCCACGTTCCGGACTGAAAGCCACCATAAGTGTTGCCCAAACGTGTCGCATTGAGATCGGTGAGCATATTTTATGTGCCTTCATTTGGGTTTTTATTCTGTTTATCACATTTTGTTGAAAAATTGTGTTTATTTGAACTATTTAATTAGTCAAATGTAAACTTTTATTTATTTTGGGTAAAATGTAATGTGTATTGTGTTTGAAAAAATGTTTTTGCAATTTATAAAAAAGTAAATTGACAATGTAGTGAAATACTGCATTGAGGAGTGAAATACTGCATTGAAGTAAAATAATTGTTTCATAGCAAATTTGAGCAATTAAATAACAAATTGATGTAAAATATGATGTTTATAGAAACATGATTTAAGGATTAAAGCTAGAACAGCTTAATAAAATTCTATTATTCTGCTGATCCTGTTTTTGACAGGTCAGGTTTTTTTTTTTACACTGGATTGTTCCTGAGGTGGATTCCTCCTGTGACTTTGATGGCGAGCTTCCCACCTGGACTTAGAAAGAACTGGATCCCTTCTTTTCCATTTGGAGTCCTGCTGCACCCTGCGGTGTGGTAGGCTGTATCACTCTCATCTTCACACACATTTGGTTATGTGAACATTGACTGACATTGTTTATTTTTATTGTTTCATCCTGGACTTTTGAACAATACTTTTTGGACCAGTATTTATTTATTTATTTATTTATTTATTTATTTATTTATTTATTTATTTATGACATCGTAACAAACTGCTGTGTAGGAGAATTTCCTTATGTGAATGGTGTTGAGTTGAACCTAGATTGGAACTGAAATTGATTAATCTGTTTCCATTAATTTAGAATTCAGATTACCAGGTTGCACCCGAAAGATTTAAAGATAAAAATTAGCACTAGGCCTAGTAGTTGTATTATTTATTGTATTTTATTGTGTGTAATTTTATTTTCTTAAAGGGGACCACAGATGCAAAAATCACTTTTTAATGTTTTTTTTACTCAACTTTGGGTATTTACTTCATAAAAAAACAGTCCTTGTGCCAAAAAAATGCACCCAGTGGTTTATTTACTCTAAGTAGATTTATTTATTTTTGATAAATACACCAGGATTCACACTTCCTGCAGTTATTGACGTCACAGGCCGTAGCCAATCACCTCAAACCTGAGTCCAGCCCCTCACCTAGCAACCCCTGGTTAGGCTCAACCCACTTCTGTATTAAACACATGACTGTTGTTTTTCATGATTTCATCTCATCTTTTGTTTATATGTTCTTAATTTCATGTGTACAGCACTTTGTTGCAGCTGTGTTTTTTTTAAATGGCTTTATAAATAAAGTATAATTGTTATTTTTATGTTTTAGTTCAATTTTTAGTGTATTTGCGATCGATGCCAACGCGCAGCCGGCAAAAATTAAACGAGCGGACCCCCGGCTTAGGGACCGGTTGCGACGGGACCCTCTTCCGGCGCGATGGAGCGGAGCTTCAACTGTACAGCCTCATTTCAGCCTCGCAGCAGCCTCGCAGCAGCGAGGACCTTCTCCTTACAGATTAATTTACGGGAGACACTTGGTGAACTTTGTGTTGTCTTGACTGGAACAGCGATAACTCCCAAAATCTCCGCGTGCAACGAGCGGAGCTGGCGAAAACCGGAAGAGGAACAAGCTAACATTAGCTTCGGATTCGGCAGGTCTCATGCTAAAAGGAGCAGCTCATGGCGGCGCGCTCAGACGGGTTTCGGTAAGTTATCTTAAGCTAGCACTAACAGTAAGTCAAATGAGTAATAAAAAAGGAGCTAATTTTAAAACAACAACACATTACAGATACTGGCTGTTACAGAGGGCGTAAACAGATCTTTGAAGGGCGTGGACTTCAAGAAACCGGTCGTTCAAAACGAAAGTTAAAAATGGCAGAATTAAAAAGGGTATAATTGATTATCTAAGAATTATTTTGTGTATTAAAATGAATTAATATTGTCAAGATAGCACACAGAAATAACATAAAAATTTTAAATACCTATATGTGGTCTCCTTTAATTGTTGTGTCCTGTACAGTTGTTGTCAAATTTTAAGGTTTATATTACTAAAGTCAGTTGTTATTTAAACTCACCCAACTGCCTATGTGTGTCATTTAAACACTCCACAGTGCTCCAGTAGCCGAACCTATTGGCCCATTCACTTAAATATAAATATTTCTTCTCATACGTGTTACAAACAGATAATGTTTCATGTGCAGAATGTTTCCACATCCCCATTTCAAAACACACAGAGACGATGCTACTGCAAGTCAACTAGCTTACAGGGCTCTAAACCAAATAAATTGTCTTTTAGTACATTAAGAAGCTAACTGTGTTAGCTGCTAACTGTGTTAGCTGCTAACTGTGTTAGCTGCTAACTTGTAGCAATCAAATTCATGTTTATGTAGGTAGGAGAAGAATTTAACACAGTTATCTTCAGATAGAGTTAAACAGAGGAAGTGTGTGTGAGACAGGTGTGTGTGTGAGAGTGTGTGTGTGTGAGACAGGTGTGTGTGTGTGGACCATCTGCCTCAGATCCTAATTGAATGATAAGACAGGCCTCGTTTTTCAAGCCTTCATGCGTTTATTCTTCACAGCTCCACAATCAGATTGTGAAGTGTTCGCCGGTGTGTGTGTGTGTCCACATAAAAGGCAAGCCTGGCTCTGTTTTCTGTTCTTATCCACTGCTGTCATCCACTTAGTCTCTCACACCGTCGGCTGCAGAAGCTCCTGATGAGCGCTTCAGACCTGGTTTCCATTCTGCTTCAACACTTTGTCACGTACAAAACGCGCTTCGCCGCCATGTTTGGCAGGACGCCACTGAAAATACACAAATAAATTCACGCCTCAACAACCATGAACTGTATTCTCTAAAACCAAACAAAGGTTTGGGACAACCTTTTGTATTTTTATAAGCCATGACACAAACAGATTTTTATTTTGGAGAGTATCTAGGAGCATTATTTTGAAACTCCTGGTTCTATTCTCATCCTGCTTCCTGCCTACCCTGTGACTGAATCCTCGTGAATATCAAAGGTCTGATCAGAGAAAGCATGAAGTCTGAGATTCTACAGGATCTACGGGGGCGGCCATGAAGGAAACAAAGAAGAAAAGCATGCTGGGTAACATACACCCACAACCTGCTCTGTCACTGGTTCCTATAGCAATTCCCGTCTTTTCTAACCAACCGCAGGGGTCCATACTGGGTCCAATTCTCCTTATACCTGCTGCCACTCAATGCTATTTTCCAGAAACACAACATCCCTTTCCACTTTACGCCGATGACTGTCAAATTTACTTCCCCCTAAGACACAATGGTACATGTGCTGGTGAAGATTCTCAGTCAACCAGGACTTGATAAAATCAAAAAAGACGTTCAATACAGAAACAACTGGACTTTATTTGTAACAAAAGACGTTTCGCTTCTCATCCGAGTAGCTTTGTCAATTCAAAGCTTTTAAAAGCCTTACTTCCACACGCTGCTCTTTGAATTGACAAAGCTACTCGGATGAGAAGCGAAACGTCTTCTGTTACAAATAAAGTCCAGTTGTTTCTGTATTGAACGCCGTTTTTTGACAATGGTGCATGGTCTATTCAACCTCTGCTCGACTGCCTGGCTGTCATCTGGGTGTCAGAACGCTGATGATGGCTTTAAATATCTTAAGTTTCAATGAAAAGAAGTCTGAAGCCATGTTGTTCCCTCCCAACGACACGATCTCGAACCACTGCATTGACCTTTCTGCTCTACCCCTGTCAGAAAATCAAAAAGTCACAAATCTGGTAGTGATAATGGATCCTTCCATGAAACTCAACAGTCAAATCTCAAAGGGACAGAGATATTCATCAAACCACAATTCAGAACCAGCTTAAAGGGACGGTCTACCTCAATTCAGGGAGTTCGATTGTGGAATGCTCTGGAGAGTGATGTTAAAAATGCAAAATCAATGTATACATTTAAGAAAAAGGTCAAAAAGGACTTGCTCAAAAACTATATATGATGTAACTTAGTGTGTTTGTGTATTACACTTATGTTGACTGATGATGTAGCTTAGTGTGTTGTGTATTACAGTTAGAAAAATTAAGTAGAGTTATTCATTTTGTGATGTAGTTTGTGTATTACAGTTAGAAAAATTAAGTAGAATTATTCATTTTGTGATGTAGTTTGTGTATTACAGTTAGAAAAATTAAGTAGAATTATTCATTTTGTGATGTAGTTTGTGTATTACAGTTAGAAAATTAAGTAGAATTATTCATTTTGTGATGTAGTTTGAAGGTTATCATTGGTTGAACAAACTGTGAAATAAGGGGCAGATATAATAAGATTTCATCTTCTTTCTGCTCCTTTCATTTTATCCTACTTGTATTCTTGTATCTGATGAAACTGTCTTGTATTGTTCTTTTAAAATGAATGAATAAACATCAAATCAAATCAAATGTAAACTTGATTGTTAAATCCTGTTTTTTCCAGCTGAGGCGACTGTCCAAGCTGAAGTCCATATTATCAAAAAATAACCTGGAGACAGTAATTCACACATTTATTACATCTAGACTTGATTACTGCAATTCACTTCTGTTTGGTATCAGTCAGACCACCACTGCACAATTACAACTGATTCAGAACGCAGCAGCCTGATTTTTAACCAGTACAGGCAAAAGAGAGCACATTACACCAGTCTTGGCCTCCCTGCACTGGCTACTGGTTCATCTTCAAATCCAGTTCAAAATTCTCATGTATGTCTACAAATCACTGAACAGTCTCGCCCCCATCTCTCTGATTTGATACACCCATATGTCCCACCACGTGCTTTGAGGTCAGAGGACCAGGTACTTCTAACAGTTCCAGGAACTCGTCTTAAACGCAGAGGTGACAGGACCTTCTCTGTAGCAGGACCAAGACTTTGGAACGAGTTACCTCTGCTCGTCAGACAGACCCCCTCCCTCTCAGTTTTCAAATCCCGTTTAAAGACCCATTACTATTCTGTCGCTCTCAACACCAGATGATCTGTGTTGGTCGTTTTATTTATTATCTACAATGTTTTATGTCTATTTTTTGTACTTCATTGTGTGTGTTGCCTGTTGTTTGTTTGTTTGTTCAGCACTTTGGTTGGCCTTGTCGCTGTTTTAAGTGCTCTATAAATAAAATGGTATGGTATGGTAAAATTATACTCTTTCAATGGTTCCTATAGTGTTGTGACTGGCAGTTACTACCACACCAAACTGTAAAACTCACTGAATCACAGGGAATTTTTTTGTTTCAGAGTCAGAGAATCTTTATTGTCATAGGTGGGATGTAACTAAATACAAATACTTTGTTCTTGTACTTAAGTACATTTTTCATGTATCTGTACTTTACTTAAGTAGAATTAAATGTGGGTACTTTTACTTTTACTGCACTACATTTTACATGAAGTATCTGTACTTTCTACTACACTACATTTCTATAATGTGTTGAGTTACAAGTTACATTCACGTTGCAGCTTTTTGATTTGTCGT